>OY986949.1:200000-457500 GCA_963920595.1 Eimeria praecox
CCATGCGTGAAACTATGCAACGGACCAAGTTTGCCTCTCATGACTATGGAGGCGTGCCGCGAAAACCCTGCTGAGATATGGATAGCTCCAAAGCATATCAGTAATACATTCATTAAGTTGGACCCGCTACGAAAGCAAAGAAGCTTGGATAATATCACTAAACCAGAAGCATCGACATGCAGTACGAATTCCGACTTATTTTTTGCTTCCGAATAGCTACACAATGTGTTACTGGCTACGCCTTCTTTCGTGCAAGTTTCGTGCTGGTCTACACAATCTGTCAAGGTCGTGTCGTCTGCCTTGGCCAGCCTTTCGCTGTTCCCGTCTTTCCGCAGAACAAATGCCACCATGCATAACCGGCGTCATCATAAACCCTCAGGAAGACATGATACAAAGGATCGAGCAGTCACTCCCTCCTCCTACTACGTTCTGCACTGCATATCTACTGAAATGCCTCGCCAATCCGATAAAATCGTTTGTAATGCCAGACTCTGGTTCGGATGTCCCGTCTAGCAAGTGCATTTCGCAGCGCCGAAAGATGCTGCCCGCAATGACACAACAGAAGAGCATAGCTAAAGCAACACGAACTCCCGCTTCATTTCATACGCCAGATGCGGAGCTCTGCACGCGTTCACACATGCATCCATGCACACAGCCGGCGAAATTAAAACACAAACGTACGCATAACTGCGCCCAAAACAGTGGATTGGTTTCCGGTGCGTCAGGCGCCCGACAAACGTTCCTAGTTACTTCACGCTTCGTAACTCAAAACGTCCGGCAACTAATTGTATCCATACTCTCTGGCCAAATCAGCGGGTAACCGCAGCGCTAGAGGGCTTCGCCACATCGCGTCCGCATACGCGCGAACACAAAATAGAAAAGCCCACCTTGCTCACACACACGCGATCCGTACACGCCAAGCGTTTAAATGCTGCGTAGACGACTCTCATATCAAATACAGCTCGCGAGTCTAATCCTAGCCTCAAAGCAATTGCAGAACAATACAGTTGGCAGCATATGCCCTAATTGCCGCATCGCGGTTCTTTGGAAGAGCAGGGAAAATAGAAATTTTTCGGGACGACAAAGAAGTATCGCGCAAACGAGTTGAGGTGTGTTGATTCATTTCTGACTCTAGTGACGATGGAAACCTGCCACAACAGTGCAATATCGCCAGAGACAAGAGGCGCATGCCTCTAAACGCTTACTTCCTTAAAATGCAGCAGACGATAGTACGGCAACACAAAGCTTCGCCACATCGCGTCCGCATACGCGCGCACACAAGCTGCAAAAGCCCACCATGCTCACATACGCAAGTTCCGAAGTTCTACGCGATAAAATGCTGCATATAATCCAACCACCAGATACACTGCATCTCAAGAACGGAACATGAACCTGGCCCTAGTCTGAACGCAATTGCGGAACGACACAGCTGGCAGCACAGAGGCTAACTGCCATGTCGTGTTATTTGCAAGAGCAGAGAAAATCGACATTTTTCAAAACAATGAAGATATATCACGCAAGTGAACTTAGCTGCGTCGAATAATTTTTGCCTCTTGTGAGGATGCAAACTTGCCACGGAGATCCTGCCGAAGCATGGCTAGTTGAAAAGCTTATCAGCGACACATTCATACACACCACTTTCTCCAAAACGCAAAGCAGCTTAACTAATAATTAGGCCAAACCAGAAATGCTCGCCTGCACTACGAGGTCCGCTTGCGTTTGCCGTTTGCTACGACAGAATGAGCCCCATATTACAAGTTATTCCATGCAATTCCCATGAGTGTAGACACAATTCGCTTTCGCCGCGCGTTCGGGCTCAGCCGGACCTTGGCTATTAGCGCTCTCAGCAGAACAGCTACCAATAATACACAACCAGGCCAACGTCCATTCCCACGCAACTAAACCCACAAATAAACGCGTAGGCGAAACACTCTGAAACGCAAACGCACCCATAACTGCGTCGAGAAAAAGATGCTGCTGCTGTTTTAGGCGTTCTACAAGCTGATCTAGATGCTATGCGCTCCGCATTTCCAAGCACCTGGCAGTCAATTATGTGCATACCTCCTGGGTAGAGCAGCGTTTGACCTGAAGCCCAGAGCAGGATTAGCCATACCGCGCCCTACTACTACGACAACTACTATCATGCGTGAAACTATGCAACGGACCACGTTCACCCCTCATGACTATGGAAGCGTGCCACTAAAACCCTGCTGAGATATGGATAGCTCCAAAGCATATCAGTAATGCATTCATAAAGTTGGACTCGCTACGAAAGCAAAGAAGCTTGGATAATATTACTCAAACCAGAAGCATCGACATGCAGTACGAATTCCGACTTATTTTTTGCTTCCGAATAGCTACACAATGTGTTACTGGCTAATTCTTCTTTAGTGCAAGTTTCGTGCTGGTCTACACAATCTGTCAAGGTCGTTTCGTCTGCCTTGGCCAGCCTTTCGCTGTTCCCGTCTTTCCGCAGAACAAATGCCACCATGCATAACCGCCTTCATCATAAACCCTCAGGAAGACATGATACAGAGGATCGAGCAGTCACTTCCTCCTCCTACTACGTTCTGCACTGCATATCTACTGAAATGCCTCGCCAATCCGATAAAATCGTTTGTAATGCCAGACTCTGCTTCGGATGTCCCGTCTAGCAAGTGCGTTTCGCAGCGCCGAAAGATGCTGCCCGGAATGACACCACAGAAGACCGCAGCTAAAGCAACACGAACTCCCGCTTCACTTCACACTGCAAATGCGGAGCTCTGCATGCGTTCACACAAGCATCCATGCATACAGCCGGCGAAATTAAAACACAAACGTACGCATAACTGCGCCCAAAACAGTGGATTGGTTTCTGGTGCGTCAGGCGCCCGACAAACGTTCCTAGTTACTTCACGCTTCGTAACTCAAAACGTCCGGCAACTAATTGTATCCATACTCTCTGGCCAAATCAGCGGGTAACCGCAGCGCTAGAGGGCTTCGCCACATCGCGTCCGCATACGCGCGAACACAAAATAGAAAAGCCCACCTTGCTCACACACACGCGATCCGTACACGCCAATCGTTTAAGTGCTGCGTAGACGACGCTCATATCAAATACAGCTCGCGAGTCTAATCCTAGCCTCAAAGCAACTGCAGAACAATACAGGTGGCAGCATATGGCCTAATTGCCGCATCGCGGTTCTTTGGCAGAGCAGGGAAAATAGAAATTTTTCGGGACGACAAAGATTTATCGCGCAAGCGAGTTAAGGTGTGTTGATTCATTTCTGACTCTAGTGAGGAAGGAAACCTGTCACAAAAATCTTGCCGCGATAAGCCTAGCTCGAAACGTATCAGCGGCACATTCATTAATTGCACCTCCTCCGAACACAAAGCAGCTGAACTAAAGTAACAAAAACAGAAACATGCACGTGCACTAAACACTCTGTTTCTTTTGGTTATGAAGCAGCCACAAACCGAGCCAAGGGCTATGCAGTGTTTCCGTGCAAGTACGATGAGCACACGCACAATTTGTGCGGGTCACGCCACCGGCCACATCCTACCATCCACACAGCAACCAGCATCATACATAGGCGGTCTAACCCACAAACCTACTTACCAATTTACGTAAATCAGATCCCAGTCGCTGCTGCCTCACTCCACATACTGCGTTGCGCATAGGCTGCTTTCCAGATCGCGGCCATCGCTTGCGGGGCCCGAAGCTGTCTCGCGAATGCGCATCCCTGCGTAAAAATACCCAACTCCAGCAAAAGGCAAAGAAGAACACAGCCAAAGCAAAAGGACCTCCCACATCTCTTCCCACTCTGCCTCCACGCATATGCAGGCACGCACGCCCTCATGCAATGCCTAAAACCAGACAGCCTGAACCACAACAGTGCAATATCGCCAGACACAAGAGGCGCATACCTCTGAAGGCTTACTTGCTTAAAATGCAGCAGACGATAGTAAGGTAACACAAAGCTTCTCCGCATCGCGTCCGCATACGCGCGCGCACAAACTGCAAAAGCCCCCCATGCTCGCATACGCAGGTTCCGAAGTTGTACGCGATAAAATGCTGCGTATAATCCAACCACCAGATAAAGCTTATCTCAAGCACGGCACATGAACCTGGCCCTAGTCTGAACGCAATTGCAGAACGATACGCCAAGCAGCATAGAGGCTAACTGCCATATCGTGTTATTTGCAAGAGCAGAGAAAATCGGCATTTTTCAAAACAATGAAGATATATCACGCAAGTGAACTTAGCTGCGTCGAATAATTTTTGCCTCTTGTGAGGATGCAAGCTTGCCACGGAGATCCTGCCGAAACATGGCTAGTTGAAAAGCCTATCAGCGACACATTCATACACACCACTTTCTCCAAAACGCAAAGCAGCTTAACTAATTAGACCAAACCAGAAATGCCCGCCTGCACTACAAGGTCCGCTTGCGTTTGCCGTTTGCTACAACAGGATGAGCCCCATATTACAAGTTGTTCCATGCAATTCCCATGAGTGTAGACACAATTCGCGTTCTCCGCGCGTCCGGCCTCAGCCTGACCTTGGCTATTAGCGCCCTCAGCAGAGCACCTACCAATAATACACAATCAGGCCAACGTCCATTCCCACGCAACTAAACCCACAAATAAGCGCGTAGGCGAAACACTCTGAAACGCAAACGCACCCATAACTGCGTCGAGAAAAAGATGCTGCCTCTGTTTTAGGCGTTCTACAAGCTGATCTAGATGCTATGCGCTCCGCATTTCCAAGCACCTGGCAGTTAATTATGTGCATACCTCCTGGGTAGAGCAGCGTTTGACCTGAAGGCCAGAGCAGGATTAGCCATACCGCGCCCGTAAACGCTCGCACACAGATTGCAAAACCGCAAGGTGCTCCTACACGCTGGTGCCTTAAATCTCATCCAACAGCTATGGGTGCTCTTACCTAAGCGAGCTGATTTCGAACATTGAAAACGAAAACGGGGATGGCGTAGAAACAGCGAAACAATGCACATGGCTGTACGTGGCACCTTTGTCGAGTATTGTCGAGTTATTATCCGTCGGAAAAACACTGAAAATATGGAACGTTCAGTATGGAGGAAGTTGCGTGGTAACTGTACCCACGAATAATAGTTACGTGGTGAGTAGCATAACAAGTGCATATGAACGAATGATAACTAGCTATGTTATAAACAAATGGGCCAATCGCACACAACGCCTACAACGCGCTTTTTGCTTTCTCCAATAAATATGGATGCGTGCCACGAATACCTTGGCGTGACATAGCTAGCTCGAAAGAATATCTACGAAACAAGCAGAATATGCACCTACTCCGAACGCCAAAAAGATTATTAGCTAATGCTGCGAAACGAAGAACGTCAGCCTGCACGAGTTATGGTCTCTTCTGTCTTGCGAAATAGCAATGCGATGATCGACGGGCAACGCATTCTCCGTGAAAAGGTCGTTGGCCTTTACAGAATGTGTGTTGGCGGCGCCGTCAGTCTCGGCACGTTCTTCGCTACTATCGTTCTTTACAGAGCAACTACCATAACGCATACCCCGGCCAAACGTCAATGCTACTAAACGTTTGCCACAAATTTCCGCGCGTAGGCGCTACACCCTGCAGCGTACTGCGCTGCAAATATACTGCCCCACCAATTCACTGAAATCGCTGGAGTGTCCGACCTTATCTTGCAAAGGTGTTTCGCAGCGCCGAAACCTCCTGCCCCAGGGTATACCGTGCATGAATTGGCCTCCAGCCAACAGCCTCCAAGGTCTATCACACGCTTCATGTATTCACACAGACTTCTCTGGCTAGCATCGACCTGCCTCAAACGTAACAGCACCCATAAACACGCTGAGCAGGCGACTGCTCTTCTAAGATCATACTTCCTGGGAAGAAGAACAAGCTGCCGTAAGGGCTGAGAAGGCTTCCGCACACAGTGCTCGTAGACATGTGCACAAATTGCGCAACCCCACGATGCTCACATGTGCAGGACCGCCTGTGCTTTTTAAAGACGGCGTACACTCCGACCAGCAGACGACGCTCATTACAACCAAGGCAGCCGAACCAAGCAAGCAACCCTACTAACAAGTGCAAACCAAGGCGCCTGCCTGCATGCGGCGTCCTCGTCGATTCGATGCATGATACAGTGTCAACAAGAATCGAAAGTCCTCGATACGCACAAGACATATGACGCATGCGGGCTACAGTGCACTCTATCGCAACCGATTTCCACGATTACGCAAATGCTTCACGAATACTCCCCCGCAATACGGCTAGCAACAAGAAATGTCAGTAGCATACTCACAAATTGCGCCTGCCCCGCAGACACATCAGCATAACTAATCTCACCAGATCAGATGCTAAACGGCAACGCATAGAATATGGCTAAGAGTTCTTCCGTCCAAACAGCAAGGGTGTCTATACAACTTGTGCTGCCCGCATCGTTGTCGCTCGCCGTCCTTCGCTATTCCTGTTCTCCGCCAAATGGTTACCAATAGCGCAAAATCGGGCTGATCTTCAATACTGTTTAGCGCTTGCCACACATCACAAGGTAGGTGAGACCAAGGCCTACCACGTTTTACGCTGCGCATGTGCTGTGATGGCTCACCAATTCACAGATATCGTTTGTAATTTCAATGCCAGAAGGTCCACCTAGCAACAAATGTCGCTGCGCAAATACAACCAGCACCAGCGTAAAGCAAAGAGCAGCATGGTTGACCCCAAACGAGCCCCCGCTTCTCTCCACATTGCAACGCCACATATCTGCATACATGCACGCAAGTACGCATGCATGCCTGACATCAGAGAACCTGCAACGCGGCAATACCGACAAATGCACCGAGCAGATGAATGAGTTGCGGCTACTTCACACTCCCTACAAACTGTTTCAGCTGCTAAGCGCTTGGCACTTTAAAATCTCGCAGATAATCATGTGCGCACTTCCTATGCAAAGCATCGCTCAGACGAATCGCCAGAGGGAGTTTCATCACAGAGCCCCAGTAACCAACACAAGCTGCCCAACCCCACAAAGTTCCCACGCTCAGGTCCCTTTCCTCTCCGCCAAGCAGAGGCTATTTCGGCAGTGGCAAGCGAACCAAACGCAAGCGTAGCGCTAAATGCAAAACGGTGCAGCTGGCTTCATGCGACATCCTTGTCAAAGCACTTGCTGGCCGACTAGCGGGAATCCCAAATGCTCAGGAAGAGGATGATATACCACGTAAGTGAACTAATGTAGGCTGCATCAAGCTTGCCTCTGATAATTATGGAAGCGCAAAGCGGCTACTCTGTCGCGAGACGGCCAACGGGAAGAAGCGCCAACAGCACACTCATAATGTGCGTCTACACCAAGCACAAAGCAGCTGAAACCATTTTTTCAAGCCTGACACATCCGTCAGCAGGACGCGTTTCCGCCTCATTCTGTGTTGCACAATACATGTGAGACGAGCGACATGCTGCGTGGTTAGTTGTGCAAACTGCCCGCGGATTTGCACAGCTCTGGCTGGTCACGCCGCTGTTTGATGTCCGCCTTTCGCTATCCGTGCCCCCGTGCAAAACAGTCACCATCACACTTACCCAGTATGATGGCCAACACTGCAACACGTATCACAGCGTTGTGGTTTCAGCCTTCTACCACGCACTGCGATGCACATATGCTGCCTCATAAGTTCATGGAAATCGTTTTGAACCTCACAAACTGCATCTCAAGTACTAATTGCAGAGCTGAATGACTCAGCAACAGAAGAAAGCAAAGTAGACCACAGCTCAAGCAAAACGAGCCACCACTTGTTCTCACATCGCAACCCCACAAATCTGGAAGCAAACATGTATGCGTAAACGCCTATTATCAGACAGCCTAAAACGCAACAGTGCCATGACCGCACCGAGCTTCTCAACGCATACTTTCTGCCCAAAATAGCGTTGGATGGCGGCGCCAGAAATGGCTTCGCCCCACTGCGCCCGCACATGGCCCTGCACAGGCTGCATAACCCCACCATGCTCATGCTTGCAGGTTCTCTAGCTCCCCGCCAGGTGCTGCATATACTCCTATCAAGAGAGGGAGTTGATTCTGAGCATGGCAAGCGAGCCATGTGCAACTTAAAAACCAAATGCAAAATGATGGAGCTGGCGGTATGGGACGTCCTGGCCGGATCGTTGCCGCTGGAAAATCACCGAGAACATCGAATGGAGGCAGCGGAAAGGTTATAGCCAACACGTGAACCAACCTGCCTCGTTTGACGCCTGCCTGTTGTGGAAATTCAAATGGGCCACCAACAGCCTGCAGCGATATGGCAGCCTCAAAAACGTGCCAGCGACACATTACGATATTGCACCAGTCTCAAACACACTGCAGCTTAACTAGTCTCATTGCACCAGTAGTACCTGCCTGGACCATAAGCTGTCTATAGAGCTACCAAATAGCTATCTAAAGAGCTAAGGGCTACCCATTCATTCGTGCAGGCACCTCTTATGTATGCCCCATTCGTGTTGCTCTCCCCTCCACCCTTGGGCTACCCGGGGTTACTAGCGTGCTCTGCAGAACAGCTCCCGATAAGACATAACCGGGCTCGCTGCCTGCACTCCTAAGCGCTTGGCACGAATTACCGCATAGTCCCTGCTGGACTCTACCACGTTTTGCACTTCACAGCTATACCTATATATACATCCATATATCTAACTCCATATGCATTCCTTCTATATAGGTATATGCATATATCTATATATTTATACATCTATATATCTACATATAGATATTCAGGTATGTAGATTTATATACCAGTATAAATGCATGCCTATACAGATACGTAGGTAGACATCCCTATACCAATTAATCTGTATATCTATATCTATTTATTTATGTTTATAATTATATTATTATTTATGGTTCTAGTTGTATATATATCTACATCATTACCTATATCTGCATGAATATATGTATATGTATATATATATATATATATATATATATGTATATGTATATGTATATGTATATGTATATGTATATGTATATGTATATGTATATGTATATGTATATGTATATGTATATGTATATGTATATGTATATGTATATGTATATGTATATGTATATGTATATGTATATGTATATGTATATGTATATGCATATGTATATGTATATGTATATGCATATGTATATGTATACGTATATGTATATGTATATGTATATGTATATGTATATATATATGTATCTGTATATGTATATGTGTATGTATATGTATATGTATATGTATAGGTATATGTATATGTATATGTATACGTATATGTATATGTATATGTATATGTATATGTATATGTATATGTATATGTATATGTATATGTATATGTATATGTATATGTATATGTATATGTATATGTATATGTATATGTATATGTATATGTATATGTATATGTATATGTATATGTATATGTATATGTATATGTATATGTATATGTATATGTATATGTATATGTATATGTATATGTATATGTATATGTATATGTATATGTATATGTATATGCATATATATATATATATATATATATGTATATACACGTATACGTATGTGTATATGTATGTGTTTATCTATACCCAATACCTATACCTGTACCTGTACCGATATCTATATCTATATCTATGTACCTATATTCTATATCTATATCTATGTACCTATATCCATATCTACGCAGAAATACATATGTACATTTGCCTCACCAATTCGCAGGCCCCCCTTGTAATCTGAGGTTCTGTCGCGCAAGCACATATCGCTGCGCGGATACAACCAGCAAAAATGTACACCAAAGAGCAGGATAGTAGATCCCCAACGAGCTCCCGCTTCCCCCCACACTGCAACGCCACAGAGCTGCATACATGCACGCAAGTACGCATGTATGCCTGCCATCAGACAGCCTGCAACGCGGCATTACTCACAAATGCGCTGAGCACATGAAGTGGCTGCCGTTCCTTCACACCCCCTACAAACTGTTCCAGTTGCTACGCGCTTTGCACTTCAACATCTCCCATATAATCATGTGCGCACTTTCTAGCCAAAGCATCGCGTTGTTGCAAACGCCACAAGAGGCTCCGCCACACCGCCCTCGTAAACCAGCGAGCATCAAGTGCCTTGCCCCATGATGCTCACGCATGCCGGTCCCGTAGATCTCCGCCAAATACAGTGATTACTATGTTCACCAGACAAATTTGACTTCAACGATGGCATGGTAACCGAGTGCAAAACTACTACCATGCGTGAAACTATGCAACGGACCAACTTCGCCTCTCATGACTATGGAAGCGTGCCGCGAAAACCCTGCTGAGATATGGATAGCTCCAAAGCATATCAGTAATGCATTCATTAAGTTGGACCCGCTACGAAAGCAAAGAAGCTTGGATAATATCACTAAACCAGAAAACATCGACATGCAGTACGAATTCCGACTTATTTTTTGCTTCCGAATAGCTACACAATGTGTTACTGGCTACGCCTTCTTTCGTGCAAGTTTCGTGCTGGTCTACACAATCTCTCAAGGTCGTGTCGTCTGCCTTGGCCAGCCTTTCGCTGTTCCCGTCTTTCCGCAGAACAAATGCCACCATGCATAACCGGCGTCATCATAAACCCTCAGGAAGGCATGATACAGAGGATCGAGCAGTCACTCCCTCCTCCTACTACGTTCTGCACTGCATATCTACTGAAATGCCTCGCCAATCCGATAAAATCGTTTGTAATGCCAGACTCTGGTTCGGATGTCCCGTCTAGCAAGTGCGTTTCGCAGCGCCGAAAGATGCTGCCCGGAATGACACAACAGAAGAGCATAGCTAAAGCAACACGAACTCCCGCTTCATTTCATACGCCAGATGCGAAGCTCTGCACGCGTTCACACATGCATCCATGCACACAGCCGGCGAAATTAAAACGCAAACGTACGCATAACTGCGCCCAAAACAGTGGATTGGTTTCCGGTGCGTCAGGCGCCCGACAAACGTTCCTAGTTACTTCACGCTTCGTAACTCAAAACGTCCGGCAACTAATTGTGCCCATACTCTCTGGCCAAATCAGCGGGTAAACGCACCGTTAGGGGGCTTCGCCACATCGAGTCCGCATACTCGCGCACACAAACTGCAAAAGCCCCCCATGCTCACATACGCAGGTTCCGAAGTTCTACGCGATAAAATGCTGCATATAATCCAAACACCAGATAACGCTCATCTCAAGCACGGCAGATGAACCTGACCCTAGTCTGAACGCAATTGCAGAACGATACGCCAAGCAGCATAGAGGCTAACTGCCATATCGTGTTATTTGCAAGAGCCGAGAAAATCGGCATTTTTCAAAACAATGAAGATATATCACGCAAGTGAACTTAGCTGCGTCGAATAATTTTTGCCTCTTGTGAGGATGCAAGCTTGCCACGGAGATCCTGCCGAAACATGGCTAGTTGAAAAGCCTATCAGCGACACATTCATACACACCACTTTCTCCAAAACGCAAAGCAGCTTAACTAATTAGACCAAACCAGAAATGCCCGCCTGCACTACAAGGTCCGCTTGCGTTTGCCGTTTGCTACAACAGAATGAGCCCCATATTACAAGTTGTTCCATGCAATTCCCATGAGTGTAGACACAATTCGCGTTCTCCGCGCGTCCGGGCTCAGCCTGACCTTGGCTATTAGCGCTCTCAGCAGAACAGCTACCAATAATACACAACCAGGCCAACGTCCATTCCCACGCAACTAAACCCACAAATAAACGCGTAGGCGAAACACTCTGAAACGCAAACGCACCCATAACTGCGTCGAGAAAAAGATGCTGCCGCTGTTTTAGGCGTTCTACAAACTGATCTAGATGCTATGCGCTCCGCATTTCCAAGCACCTGGCAGTTAATTATGTGCATACCTCCTGGGTAGAGCAGCGTTTGACCTGAAGGCCAGAGCAGGATTAGCCATACCGCGCCCGTAAACGCTCGCACACAGATTGCAAAACCGCAAGGTGCTCCTACACGCTGGTGCCTTAAATCTCATCCAACAGCTATGGGTGCTCTTACCTAAGCGAGCTGATTTCGAACATACAAAACGAAAACGGGGATGGCGTAGAAACAGCAAAACAATGCACATGGCTGTACGTGGCACCTTTGTCGAGTATTGTCGAGTTATTATCCGTCGGAAAAACACTGAAAATATGGAACGTTCAGTGTGGAGGAAGTTGCGTGGTAACTGTACCCATGAATAATAGTTACGTGGTGAATCGCATAACAATTGTAGATGCACGAATAATAACTATGTTATAAACAAATGCGCCAATCGCACATAACGCCTACAACGCGCTTTCCTCCTTCTCCTTCAATAAATATGGATGCGTGCCACGAATACCTTGGCGTGGCAAAGCTAGCTCGAAAGAATATCTGCCAAACAAGCAGAATATGCACCTACTCCGAACACCAAAAAGATTATTAGCTATTGCTGCGAAACGAAGAACGCCCGCCTGCACGAGTTATGGTCTCTTCTGTCTTGCGAAATAGCAGTACGATGATCGACGGGCAACGCAATCTCCGTGAAAACGTCGTCGGCCTTTACAGAATGTGTGTTGGCGGCGCGGTCAGTCTCGGCACGTCCTTCGCTACTATCGTTCTTTACAGAACAACTACCATAACGCATACCCCTGCCAAACTTCAATGCTACTAAACGTTTGCCACAAATTTCCGCGCGTAGGCGCTACACCCTGCAGCGTACTGCGCTGCAAATATACTGCCCCACCAATTCACTGAAATCGCTGGAGTGTCCGACCGTATCTTGCAAAGGTGTTTCGCAGCGCCGAAACCTCCTGCCCCAGGGTATACCGTGCATGAATTGGCCTCCAGCCAACAGCCTCCAAGGTCTATCACACGCTTCATGTATTCACACAGACTTCTCTGGCTAGCATCGACCTGCCTCAAACGTAACAGCACCCATAAACACGCTGAGCAGACGACTGCTCTTCTAAGATCATACTTCCTGGGAAGAAGAACAAGCTGCCGTAAGGGCTGAGAAGGCTTCCGCACACAGTGCTCGTAGACATGTGCACAAATTGCGCAACCCCACGATGCTCATGTGCAGGACCGCCTGTGCTTCTTAAAGACGGCGTACACTCCGACCAGCAGACAACGCTCATTACAACCAAGGCAGCTGAACCAAGCAAGCAACCCTACTAACAAGTGCAAACCAAGGCGCCTGCCTGCATGCGGCGTCCTCGTCGATTCGATGCATGATACAGTGTCAGCAAGAATCGAAAGTCCTCGATACGCACAAGACATATGACGCATGCGGGCTACAGTGCACTCTATCGCAACCGATTTCCACGATTACGCAAATGCTTCACGAATACTCCCCCGCAATACGGCTAGCAACAAGAAATGTCAGTAACATATTCACAAATTGCGCCTGCTCCGCAGACACATCAGCATAAATAATCTCACCAGATCAGATGCCAAACGGCAACGCTAAGAATATGGCTAAGAGTTCTTCCGTCCAAACAGCAAGGGTGTCTATACAACTTGTGCCGCCCGCATCGTTGTCGCTCGCCGTCCTTCGCTATTCCTGTTCTCCGCAAAATGACTATCAATAGTGCATAATCGGGCTGATCTTCAATACTGTTTAGCGCTTGCCACACATCACAAGGTAGGTGAGACCAAGGCCTACCACGTTTTACGCTGCGCATGCGCTGTGGCGGCTCACCAGTTCACAGATATCGTTTGTAATTTCAATGCCAGAAGGTCCACCTAGCAACAAATGTCGCTGTGCAAATACAACCAGCACCAGCGTAAAGCAAAGAGCACCACGGTTGAGCCCAAACGAGCCCCCGCTTCTCTCCACATTGCAACGCCACAGATCTGCATGCATGCAAGCAAGCACGCATCCATGTCTGCCACCAGACAACCTGCAACGCGCCAATACCCACAAATGCGCCAAGGAGATGAATGGGATGCGGCTACTTCAGACACCCTACAAACTGTTCCAGTTTCTACGCGCTTTGCACTTCGAAGTCCCCCCCAGAAAATCATGTGCGCACTTCCTATACAAAGCATCGCGCAGTCGAATTGCCAGAGAGAGTTTCATCACAGAGCCCCAGTAACCAACACAAGCTGCCCAACCCCACAAAGTTCCCACGCTCAGGTCCCTTTCCTCTCCGCCAAGCAGAGGCTATTTCGGCAGTGGCAAGCGAACCAAACGCAAGCGTAGCGCTAAATGCAAAACGGTGCAGCTGGCTTCATGCGACATCCTTGTCAAAGCACTTGCTGGCCGACTAGCGGGAATCCCAAATGCTCAGGAAGAGGATGATATACCACGTAAGTGAACTAATGTAGGCTGCATCAAGCTTGCCTCTGATAATTATGGAAGCGGAAAGCGGCTACTCTGTCGCGAGACGGCCAACGGGAAGAAGCGCCAACAGCACACTCATAATTTGCGTCTACACCGAGCACAAAGCAGCTGAAACCATTTTTTCAAGCCTGACACATCCGTCAGCAGGACGCGTTTCCGCCTCATTCTGTGTTGCACAATACATGTGAGACGAGCGACATGCTGCGTGGTTAGTTGTGCAAACTGCCCGCGGATTTGCACAGCTCTGGCTGGTCACGCCGCTGTTTGATGTCCGCCTTTCGCCAGTCGTGCCCCCGTGCAAACCAGTCACCATCACACTTACCCAGTATGATGGCCAACACTGCAACACGTATCACAGCGTTGTGGCTTCCGCCTTCTACCACGCACTGCGTTGCACATATGCTGCCTCATAAGTTCATGGTAATCGTTTTAAAACCCACAATCTGCTTTGCAAGTACTAATTGCAGAGCTAAATGACCCAGCAAAAAAGCAAAACAAAGTAGGCCACAGCTCAAGCAAAAAGAGCCACCACTTATTCTCACATCGCAACTCCACAAATCTGGAAGCAAGCATGTATGCGTAAACGCCTATTATCAGACAGCCTAAAACGCAACAGTGCCATGACCGCACCGACCATATCTGCCTTGCTTCTCAACGCATACTTTCTGCCCAAAATAGCGTTGGATGGCGGCGCCAGAAATGGCTTTGCCCCATTGTGCCCGCACACGCCCTGCACAGGCTGCATAACCCCACCATGCTCATGCTTGAAGGTCCTCTAGCTCCCCGCCAGGCGCTGCATATACTCCTATCAAGGGAGGGAGTTGATTCTGAGCATGGCAAGCGAGCCATGTGCAACCTAAAAACCAAATGCAAAATGATGGAGCTGGCGGTATGGGACGTCCTGGCCGGATCGTTGCCGCTGGAAAATCACCGAGAACATCGAATGGAGGCAGCGGAAAGGTTATAGCCAACACGTGAACCAACCTGCCTCGTTTGACGCCTGCCTGTTGTGGAAATTCAAATGGGCCACCAACAGCCTGCAGCGATATGGCAGCCTCAAAAACGTGCCAGCGACACATTACGATATTGCACCAGTCTCAAACACACTGCAGCTTAACTAGTCTCATTGCACCAGTAGTACCTGCCTGGACCATAAGCTGTCTATAGAGCTACCAAATAGCTATCTAAAGAGCTAAGGGCTACCCATTCATTCGTGCAGGCACCTCTTATGTATGCCCCATTCGTGTTGCTCTCCCCTCCACCCTTGGGCTACCCGGGGTTACTAGCGTGCTCTGCAGAACAGCTCCCGATAAGACATAACCGGGCTCGCTGCCTGCACTCCTAAGCGCTTGGCACGAATTACCGCATAGTCCCTGCTGGACTCTACCACGTTTTGCACTTCACAGCTATACCTATATATACATCCATATATCTAACTCCATATGCATTCCTTCTATATAGGTATATGCATATATCTATATATTTATACATCTATATATCTACATATAGATATTCAGGTATGTAGATTTATATACCAGTATAAATGTATGCCTATACAGATACGTAGGTAGACATCCCTATACCAATTAATCTGTATATCTATATCTATTTATTTATGTTTATAATTATATTATTATTTATGGTTCTAGTTGTATATATATCTACATCATTACCTATATCTGCATGAATATATGTATATGTATATATATATATATATGTATATGTATATGTATATGTATATGTATATGTATATGTATATGTATATGTATATGTATATGTATATGTATATGTATATGTATATGTATATGTATATGTATATGTATATGTATATGTATATGTATATGTATATGTATATGTATATGTATATGTATATGTATATGTATATGTATATGTATATGTATATGTATATGTATATGTATATGTATATGTATATGCATATGTATATGTATACGTATATGTATATGTATATGTATATGTATATGTATACGTATATGTATATGTATATGTATATGTATATGTGTATGTATATGTATATGTATATGTATAGGTATATGTATATGTATATGTATACGTATATGTATATGTATATGTATATGTATATGTATATGTATATGTATATGTATATGTATATGTATATGTATATGTATATGTATATGTATATGTATATGTATATGTATATGTATATGTATATGTATATGTATATGTATATGTATATGTATATGTATATGTATATGTATATGTATATGTATATGTATATGTATATGTATATGTATATGTATATGTATATGTATATGTATATGTATATGTATATGTATATGTATATGCATATGTATATGTGTACGTGTATGTATGTGTATATGTATATGTATACCAATATCTATGCTGGTGCAAACACGTATATCTATATCTCTAGCTATATACCTATGTCTATATCTATAGAGAAATAAGTATGTACATTTGCCTCACCAATTCACAGGCCCTCCTTGTAATCTGAGGTTCTGTCGGGCAAGCACATATCGCTGCGCCCATACAACCAGCATAAGTGTAAACCAAAGACCAGTCCAGGAGAAACAAAACGAGCTCCCTGTTCTCCTCACATTGCATCTCCACAGAGCTGCATACGTACATGCACGTACGCATGCATGCTTGCCATCAGACAGCCTGCAACGCGGGAGTACCCACAAATGCTCCGAGCACATGAAGTGGCTGCCGTTACTTCAAACTCCCTACAAACTGTTCCAGTTGCTACGCGCTTTGCACTTCAACATCTCCCATATAATCATGTGCGCACTTTCTAGCCAAAGCATCGCGCTGTTGCAAACGCCACAAGAGGCTCCTCCACACCGCCCTCATAAACGAGCGAGCATCAACTGCCTTACCCCATGATGATCACGCATGCCAGTCCCGTAGATCTCCTCCAAATACGGCGATTACTTTGATCAACAGACACAGTTGATTTCAACGATGGCACGATAACCGAGTGCAAAACTACTACCATGCGTGAAACTATGCAACGGACCAAGTTTGCCTCTCATGACTATGGAGGCGTGCCGCGAAAACCCTGCTGAGATATGGCTAGCTCCAAAGCATACCAGTGATACATTCATAAAGCTGGACTCGCTACGAAAGCAGAGAAGCTTGGATGATATCGCTACACCAGAAGCATCGACCTGCAGTACGAATTCCGACTTATATTTTGCTTCCGAATAGCTACACAATGTGTTACTGGCTACGCCTTCTTTCGTGCAAGTTTCGTGCTGGTCTACACAATCTGTCAAGGTCGTGTCGTATGCCTTGGCCAGCCTTTCGCTGTTCCCGTCTTTCCGCAGAACAAATGCCACCATGCATAACCGCCTTCATCATAAACCCTCCTGAAAGCATGATACAGAGGACCGCGCAGTCACTCCCTGCTCCTACTACGTTCTGCACTGCATATCTACTGAAATGTTTCGCCAATCCGCTAAAATTGTTTATAATGCCAAACGCTGGTTCGGATGTCCCGTCTAGCAAGTGCGTTTCGCAGCGCCGAAAGATGCTGCCCGGAATGACACCACAGAAGAGCATAGCTAAAGCAACACGAACTCCCGCTTCATTTCATACGCCAGATGCGGAGCTCTGCACGCGTTCACACATGCATCCATGCATACAGCCGGCGAAATTAAAACGCAAACGTACGCATGACTGCGCCAAAAACAGTGGATTGGTTTCCGGTGAGCCAGGCGCCCGACAAACGTTCCTAGTTACTTCACGCTTCGTAACTCAAAACGTCCGGCAACTAATTGTGTCCATACGCTCTGGCCAAATCAGCGGGTAAACGCACCGTTAGAGGGCTTCGCCACATCGCGTCCGCATACGCACGCACACAAAATACAAAAGCCCATCATGCTCATACGCACGCCGATCCGTACACGCCAATCGTTTAAGTGCTGCGTAGACGACGCTCATATCAAATACAGCTCGCGAGTCTAATCCTAGCCTCAAAGCAATTGCAGAACAATACAGGTGGCAGCATAGGGCCTAATTGCCGCATCGCGGTTCTTTGGAAGAGCAGGGAAAATAGAAATTTTTCGGGACGACAAAGATTTATCGCGCAAACGAGTTGAGGTGTGTTGATTCATTTCTGCCTCTAGTGAGGATGGAAACCTGTCACAAAAATCTTGCCGCGATAAGCCTAGCTCGAAACGTATCAGCGGCACATTCATTAATTGCACCTCCTCCGAACACAAAGCAGCTGAACTAAAGTAACAAAAACAGAAACATGCACGTGCACTAAAAACTCTGGTTCTTTTGGTTATGAAGCAGCAACAAACCGAGCCAAGGCCTATGCAGCGTTTCCGTGCAAGTACGATGAGCGCACGCACAATTCGTGCGGGTCACGCCACCGGCCACATCCTGCCATCCACACAGCAACTAGCATCATACATAAGCGGTCTAACCCACAAACCTACTTACCAATTTACGTAAATCAGATCCCAGTCGCTGCTGCCTCACTCCACATACTACGTTGCGCATATGCTGCTTTCCAGATCGCGGACATCGCTTGCAAGGCCCGAAGCTGTATCACAAACGCACATCGCTGCGCAAAAATACCCAACCCCAGCAAAAGGCAAAGAAGAACACAGCCAAAGCAAAAGGGCCTCCCACTTCTCTTCCCATTCTGCCTCCACACATGTGCTGGCACGCACGCCCTCATGCAATGCCTAAAACCAGACAGCCTGAACCACAACAGTGCAATATCGCCAGACACAAGAGGCGCATGCCTCTAAACGCTTACTTCCTTAAAATGCAGCAGACGATAGTAAGGCAACACAAAGCTTCGCCACATCGCGTCCGCATACGCGCGCACACAAGCTGCAAAAGCCCACCATGCTCACATACGCAGGTTCCGAAGTTCTACGCGATAAAATGCTGCATATAATCCAACCACCAGATAAACCTCATCTCAAGCACGGCAGATGAACCTGACCCTAGTCTGAACGCAATTGCAGAACGATACGCCAAGCAGCATAGAGGCTAACAGCCATATCATGTTATTTGCAAGAGCCGAGAAAATCGACATTTTTCAAAACAATGAAGATATATCACGCAAGTGAACTGAGCTGCGTCGAATAATTTTTGCCTCTTGTGAGGATGCAAACTTGCCACGGAGATCCTGCCGAAACATGGCTAGTTGAAAAGCCTATCAGCGACACATTCTTACACACCACTTTCTCCAGAACGCAAAGCAGCTTAACTAATTAGGCCAAACCAGAAATGCCCGCCTGCACTACGAGGTCCGCTTGCGTTTGCCTTTTGCTACAACAGAATGAGCCCCATATTACAAGTTGTTCCATGCAATTCCCATGAGTGTAGACACAATTAGCGTTGTCCGCGTGTCCGGCCTCAGCCTGACCTTGGCTATTAGCCCTCTTAGCAATCAAGCAAGCAACCCTACTAACAAGTGCAAACCAAGGCGCCTGCCTGCATGCGGCGTCCTCGTCGATTCGATGCATGATACAGTGTCAACAAGAATCGAAAACGCTCAATACGCACAAGGTATACGACGCATGCGGGCTACAGTGCCCTCTATCGCAACCGATTTCCACGATTACGCAAATGCTTCACGAATACTCCCCCGCAATACGGCTAGCAACAAGAAATGTCAGTAACATACTCACAAATTGCGCCTGCTCCGCAGACACATCAGCATAAATAATCTCACCAGATCAGATGCCAAACGGCAACGCAAAGAATATGGCTAAGAGTTCTTCCGTCCAAACAGCAAGGGTGTCTATACAACTTGTGCTGCCCGCATCGTTGTCGCTCGCCGTCCTTCGCTATTCCTGTTCTCCGCAAAATGACTATCAATAGTGCATAATTGGGCTGATCTTCAATACTGTTTAGCGCTTGCCACACATCACAAGGTAGGTGAGACCAAGGCCTACCACGTTTTGCGCTGCGCATGTGCTGTGATGGCTCACCAATTCACAGATATCGTTTGTAATTTCAATGCCAGAAGGTCCACCTAGCAACAAATGTCGCTGTGCAAATACAACCAGCACCAGCGTAAAGCAAAGAGCAGCATGGTTGACCCCAAACGAGCCCCCGCTTCTCTCCACATTGCAACGCCACAGATCTGCATACATTCACGCAAGTACGCATGCATGCCTGCCATCAGAGAACCTGCAACGCGCCAATACCCACAAATGCACCGAGCAGATGAATGAGTTGCGGCTACTTCACACTCCCTACAAACTGTTTCAGTTGCTAAGCGCTTGGCACTTTAAAATCTCCCTAAGAAAATCATGTGCGCACTTCCTATACAAAGCATCGCGCAGTCGATTTGCCAGAGAGAGTTTCATCACAGAGCCCCCGTAACCAACACAAGCTGCCCAACCCCACAAAGTTCCCACGCTCAGGTCCCTTTCCTCTCCGCCAAGCAGAAGCTATTTCGGCAGTGGCAAGCGAACCAAACGCAAGCGTAGCGCTAAATGCAAAACGGTGCAGCTGGCTTCATGCGACATCCTTGTCAAAGCACTTGCTGGCCGACTAGCGGGAATCCCAAATGCTCAGGAAGAGGATGATATACCACGTAAGTGAACTAATGTAGGCTGCATCAAGCTTGCCTCTGATAATTATGGAAGCGGAAAGCGGCTACTCTGTCGCGAGACGGCCAACGGGAAGAAGCGCCAACAGCACACTCATAACTTGCGTCTACACCGAGCACAAAGCAGCTGAAACCATTTTTTCAAGCCTGACACATCCGTCAGCAGGACGCGTTTCCGCCTCATTCTGTGTTGCACAATACATGTGAGACGAGCGACATGCTGCGTGGTTAGTTGTGCAAACTGCCCGCGGATTTGCACAGCTCTGGCTGGTCACGCCGCTGTTTGATGTCCGCCTTTCGCTATTCGTGCCCCCGTGCAAAACAGTCACCATCACACTTACCCGGTATGATGGCCAATACTGCCACACGTATCACAGCGAGTCACAGCGTTGTGGCTTCCGCCTTCTACCACGCACTGCGTTGCACATATGCTGCCTCATAAGTTCATGGAAATCGTTTTGAACCTCACATACTGCATCGCAAGTACTAATTGCAGAGCTAAATGACTCACCAACAGAAGAAAGCAAAGTATACCACGGCTCAAGCAAAAAGAGCCACCACTTGTTCTCACATCGCAACCCCACAAATCTGGAAGCCAACGTGTATGCGTAAACGCCTATTATCAGACAGCCTAAAACGCAACAGTGCCATGACCGCACCGAGCTTCTCAACGCATACTTTCTGCCCAAAATAGCGTTGGATGGCGGCGCCAGAAATGGCTTCGCCCCACTGCGCCCGCACATGGCCCTGCACAGGCTGCATAACCCCACCATGCTCATGCTTGCAGGTTCTCTAGCTCCCCGCCAGGTGCTGCATATACTCCTATCAAGAGAGGGAGTTGATTCTGAGCATGGCAAGCGAGCCATGTGCAACTTAAAAACCAAATGCAAAATGATGGAGCTGGCGGTATGGGACGTCCTGGCCGGATCGTTGCCGCTGGAAAATCACCGAGAACATCGAATGGAGGCAGCGGAAAGGTTATAGCCAACACGTGAACCAACCTGCCTCGTTTGACGCCTGCCTGTTGTGGAAATTCAAATGGGCCACCAACAGCCTGCAGCGATATGGCAGCCTCAAAAACGTGCCAGCGACACATTACGATATTGCACCAGTCTCAAACACACTGCAGCTTAACTAGTCTCATTGCACCAGTAGTACCTGCCTGGACCATAAGCTGTCTATAGAGCTACCAAATAGCTATCTAAAGAGCTAAGGGCTACCCATTCATTCGTGCAGGCACCTCTTATGTTTGCCCCATTCGCGTTGCTCTCCCCTCCAGCCTTGGGCTACCCGGGGCTACTAGCGTGCTCTGCAGAACAGCTCCCGATAAGACATAACCGGGCTCGCTGCCTGCACTCCTAAGCGCTTGGCACGAATTACCGCATAGTCCCTGCTGGACTCTACCACGTTTTGCACTTCACAGCTATGCCTATATATACATCCATATATCTAACTCCATATGCATTCCCTCTATATAGGTATATGCATATATCTATATATTTATACATCTATATATCTACATATAGATATTCAGGTATGTAGATTTATATACCAGTATAAATGCATGCCTATACAGATACGTAGGTAGACATCCCTATACCAATTAATCTGTATATCTATATCTATTTATTTATGTTTATAATTATATTATTATTTATGGTTCTAGTTGTATATATATCTACATCATTACCTATATCTGCATGACTATATGTATATGTATATGTATATGTATATGTATATGTATATGTATATGTATATGTATATGTATATGTATATGTATATGTATATGTATATGTATATGTATATGTATATGTATATGTATATGTATATGTATATGTATATGTATATGCATATGTATATGTATATGTATATGTATATGTATATGTGTATGTATATGTATATGTATATGTATATGTATATGTATATGTATATGTATATGTATATGTATATGTATATGTATATGTATATGTATATGTATATGTATATGTATATGTATATGTATATGTATATGTATATGTATATGTATATGTATATGTGTATGTATATGTATATGTATATGTATATGTATATGTATATGTATATGTATATGTATATGTATATGTATATGTATATGTATATGTATATGTATATGTATATGTATATGTATATGTATATGTATATGTATATGTATATGTATATGTATATGTATATGTATATGTATATGTATATGTATATGTATATGTACATGTATATGTATATGTATATGTATATGCATATGTATATGTGTACGTGTATGTATGTGTATATGTATATGTGTAGCTATACCCAATATCTATACATGTGCCTACACTTATATCTATACCTATAGCTATATACCTATATCTATATCTATAGAGAAATAAATATGTACATTTGCCTCACCAATTCACAGGCCCTCCTTGTAATCTGAGGTTCTGTCGCGCAAGCACATATCGCTGCGCCGATACAACCAGCATAAGTGTAAACCAAAGACCAGTCCAGGAGAAACAAAACGAGCTCCCTGTTCTCCTCACATTGCATCTTCACAGAGCTGCATACGTACATGCACGTACGCATGCATGCTTGACATCAGACAGCCTGCAACGCGGGAGTACCCACAAATGCTCCGAGCACATGAAGTGGCTGCCATTACTTCAAACTCCCTACAAACTGTTCCAGTTGCTACGCGCTTTGCACTTCAACATCTTGCAGATAATCATGTGCGCACTTTCTAGCCAAAGCACCGCGCTGTTGCAAACGCCACAAGAGGCTCCTCCACACCGCCCTCGTAAACCAGCGAGCATCAACTGCCTTGCCCCATGAAGCTCACGCATGCCGGTCCCGTAGATCTCCGCCAAATACGGCGCGTACTATGTTCACCAGACATATTTGATTTCAACGATGGCACGAGAACCGAGTGCAAAACTACTACCATGCGTGAAACTATGCAACGGACCACGTTCGCCTCTCATGACTATGGAAGCGTGCCACGAAAGCTCTAAAGCGTATCAGTGATACATTCATAAAGTTGCACTCGCTACAAAAGCAAAGAAGCTTAGATAATATCGCCGAACCCAGAAGCATCGACATGCAGTACGAATTGCGACTACACAATGTGTTACTGGCTACGTCTTCTTTCGCGCAAGTTTCGTGCTGGTTTACACAATCTGTTAAGGTCATGTCGTCTGCCTTGGCCAGCCTTTCGCTGTTCCCGTCTTTCCGCAGAACAAATGCCACCATGCATAACCGCCTTCATCATAAACCCTCCTGAAAGCATGATACAGAGGACCGCGCAGTCACTCCCTCCTCCTACTACGTTCTGCACTGTACATCTACTGTAATGCCACGCCAATCCGCTAAAATCGTTTGTAATGCCAAACGCTGGTTCGGGTGTCCCGTCTAGCAAGTGCGTTTCGCAGCGCCGAAAGATGCTGCCCGGAATGACACCACAGAAGAGCACAGCTAAAGCAGCACGAACTCCCGCTTCATATCATACTGCAAATGCGGAGCTCTGCACGCGTTCACACATGCATCCATGCATACAGCCGGGGAAATTAAAACACAAACGTACGCATAACTGCGCCAAAAACAGTGGATTGGTTTCCGGTGCGTCAGGCGCCCAACAAACGTTCCTAGTTACTTCACGCTTCGTAACTCAAAACGTCCGGCAACTAATTGTGTCCATACGCTCTGGCCAAATCAGCGGGTAACCGCAGCACTAGAGGGCTTCACCGCATCCCCTCCGCAGAGGCGCACACACAAGCTGCAAAGGCCCACCATGCTCTCATACGCAGGGTCCGAAGTTCTACGCGATACAATGCTGCGTATAATCCAACCAGCAGATGAGACTCATCTCAAGCACGGCACATGATCCTGACCCTAGCCTGAAAGCAATTGCAGAACGAATAAAGGACGACGTTGTGTACAATGGTTTCCGCTTATCCGAAGCTCCATGGACGCGCAAAACACAGGGCCGTTTCCCAGGCATCTCCTTTACTATTACTCCTGAGTGCTATGACATCTTTGCGGCGAGATGCGCACAGCGACCTAATTTTATTTTTTTGCTAATCACCTGCTTTAGATGACTACTGTATACTAGCGGTGCGAGGTCTGCTGTGGTGCTTCCGCGCGTTCGTCAGTCGTCTTCTTCTTGCGCGGCAGGCATCTTTCGAGCTTTTCGAACGCAGGCACTGCAAAATGATAAATGCAGCCTGCTAGCTTGCGGTTCAGAGCCCGTTTGCTGGGTTGTCTCAGTGCAGAATCTAATTTCTGTGCAAGACTGGACCCTAAACAATTAGCTGCGTTTGTCTATGGTAGCACCAATGCGCATGCTGCTGGCCGATTGCTCCGGAGCCTCACCAAACCTCTGCTAAAATGAATGCGCACTGGCTGCTCAAACTATCAAGGTTTCCTATGAACGTGGGCAGGCCACATGGCGCCTTCGCAGGTTGCTTACTAATTTCCAGAAGGCTCTAGTCCAAGTATTGCTAACGTTCACAGCACAAACTTACGCAATTGTTCCTGTCGCCCGCCCCCCCCCCCCGACCCAAAAGATTGAAGGCACCAAAGAGCGCGCCCAAGTTGCTAACTTGCGGCGCTACAAGCTTAAGTGTACTGCTGAGGGTAATCAACCGTCCCCAGGCAGGCGCCTATCCCAATGGTAGCATGCATGCATTCACTTCTACAGCTCATTCCAACAGAAGGCTTGATCATTGCTCCTATCCTGCCTTGCTTAGCCTCCGTAACCCTCTAGCTCTCCCCGGAAAGCCGATGCACAGGTCCTTCCTTTTCCTCTACTTCACTATGCCCGGCACAATTTACCGGGTGGATCTCCCCTAGTGGTGTAGTGGAACAACACTTGTTGGTGCAGCCCGTTGAAGCTGGAGCTTAGATTCAAGCTACAAATCTATCTTGCGTAGATAGGCACGCACAGTATGGGCTAGCTGGCTGGGTTGAGCAACAAAAGAAGTTGGTGTGGGTCCGAGCAACAGCCATGCCGGTCAACTGCGCGCCCACTGTGCAACAGATCAGCTCATAACGCCGACAAAAGCAAAAGTATTTCCCAAGCCAACAACAAACCAGAGCTTATTCGGAGTGCATACACTCATCCACCGGCAAATGTTTCATGTATGCGTCGAAAAGAGTAGCGCGCATTCCTGGAAATATACGAAAAACGATGGTCACACGTGCAATTGCAGCACAGTGCAGATCGCTCCAACGCACTGGCAAGCGCATCAAGACCCTACGGTGCGCAAGCTAGGTCATTCTTTTGCAAAACCGTTTCCGGGCATCTCCTTAGCGATAGCTTGTGCCGTGGAATTGCAACGACACCGCTGCTTCAATGGTTTATACCCAGCGAGGCTTCAGTGTGGCTCAACTCTGCACCCTTTGCTGATGCCCTAAGCGTTTTAACTAATTGCAGGCGTTCGCCATCCCATCCCCGTAGATCTGACGAAACAAGCATGCTCTTCTAAAGGGTACAGAGGCTAACTGTTGTTGCACCATTGCTCTATCCTCCACTTACGGCACCACTAGTCCCCGTACCTTCATAGAGCAGGCCTAAGCATATCAGCAATCGCTCAACCTTCATTTCCGACGTTGATATACTGGGGCACAGCCAACAGCTAGCCGTCACGCACCATGGCGTCACCTGTGCATGCTCACTTCAGTAATCGCGTGGCTCCTTAACACAAGGACACAAGCTGTCGCCACAATGCACAATGCAAAAACAGGATAAAGTATTTCCTGAGCCGCGCCTTTATGAGTGCATATGCATATGAGCATGCACCTTCAACCGCCCGTCGGACAGTAGTGTTCGCAAAAGCCCACTAGCAGCATGCCCCGACAACTCAACCATGCTCTTGTTCAGCAGGAAACGGCAATTGACGCTAGAGATAGCGCAGCCAAACACCTCAATCCAAACTACAAGCGCACTTTCTGAACAAAACAGCGCGTGGTCTCAAAGCTACAGAAAGCCTCTGCACGGCGCGGTCGAGGACGTGCGCATACAAGTTGCGCAACCTCACGACGTACATGCATGCAGGCCCGCTAGGCCTTGTTCAAGTACTGCATGCGCTCCAGCCCAGAAGAATTCAGTTCAACCAGGGCAGGCGAACCAAGCGCAAGCTTTATGCCAACTTCAAAATGATGCAGCTGGCAGCATGCAGCTTCACGCTGGATCGATTGCCTGTTCAAAGACCAACCAGAATCGAAAATGTTGGCGAAGAGATCGAGTGCACGCAGAATACGGGTCAGTGTTCCGTCCTTCTCTAATAGGTATGTTGCTGGGCCATGGCCTTTATCCCGTGAAATGAGGAGCTTAACGAAACGTAGTGGCACATTACCACATTGCACCTACGCCGAACAAAAACTGATTGGATGACCTCGACAAATCAGAGATATCTCCGTGCGCTGCGCGTTGCGATTTCCTTTGTCTTATCACAAACATACACAATGAGCTGCATTTTTCCGTGCAAGGTTGCTCACACTGTTTGTGGTGCCCGCGCTGTCGGCCGCCGTATTCCCTTCGCTGTTCTCGTTCTCCGCAGAACAACTCGCATCATTCATGACCGGGTGGGTCGTCAAACTGCAAGGCGTTAACCCCAGATGCGGGACTTTCTCGCAAATGCATGCCGCATATCCGAACCATCCCGCTACAGTAGATACTGAAGCAGAGCGCAGCTATAGCAAACCGAGCTCGCACTTTGGCTCACTCAATATCATCATGAGCATTCATACATGCGCTCGCACATCCATGCGTGCCATCTGACAGCATAAAGCGTAAACGGACCATGGCCTTCGTCAAGCAGATGAGTTGGCAAGTGAGTACATACTGCCTGATTAAGAAAGCGCGGGGCCGTAATTCCAGAAAAGGCTTTCATCGCTGTCCGAAGTGCGTACATAAACTGCACCATCCAATCCACGCAAATATCTATGCGCGGAAGCTCACGCAGAAAGTGGTCGGCTAGCACTCCGCCAAATAGTGTGCATACGCCTGTCGCCGGACGGAGCTTATTTCAACCAGGGCAAGCAAACGACGCGCAAGTTTAACTGTAAATAAAAGGGAATGCATGCAGAACGCTAGGTGCATCGGTCGTCCATAGTTGAATCGCATCTTATAGGAAGACCAACGAGAAACCAGCAGCGTGAAGGCCGAAGGCCCCCGTTCCGTCGGCCTCTGCTTACTATTTCTGTGTGTTTTTAGCGCTTTCCCGTGAGATGTCAAACTCTAACGAAAACCAGTGGCATACTCGCAAATTGCATGCACTTGAAGCACGAAATAGGGCAAGGGATCTCGCCATAAGCCAGAAACTGCCTGCGCTGCGGGTTCCACTTTTCCATGTCTTACCCAATAGCTATACAAAGGGGTCCGTTTTTTGTTTTTCCGTGCGAACGCTATGAGGATTCACACAGATCGTACAGGTCGCGACGTCAGCTGTTGCCCCTCATTCACAGTTCCCTGTTCCGTTGAATAGCATCGATCATGCAAAACGGGGGTGGCCGTCCAACTCCTCAGCATTTGACACAAATGA
Organism: Eimeria praecox; assembly: GCA_963920595.1. Lineage (NCBI taxonomy): Eukaryota > Apicomplexa > Conoidasida > Eucoccidiorida > Eimeriidae > Eimeria > Eimeria praecox. The sequence goes on from OY986949.1 coordinate 228,442, forward strand.
CCGTCTTGTCGCTGTTGCTTCCTACCACGTACCGCGATTCACTCAGATCGTTTGTAATATCATGTTCTGTCCTGCACATGCATATATCCGGGCCGAAAGACCCTGCCAAAGTATCTAACAAAGAGGAGCAAGGCCAACATAAAGGGCGCCCCCATTCGTCTCACACTGCAGCTCCATAAAACTGCGCACACACAAAAATTAATCCGTGCTCGTCGCCAAACAGCATAGAGCGTAATCGTACCTACGCTCACCGAGAACATAAATTTGCTTCTGGTGCTCCCGATTTGCTGCAAACTGTTCTAGCCGTTCAACGTTCCGCATGGCATCGCTGGATCCAACTTCTGTACGCACTATCTGCCCCCAAAAGCGCCAGAGCATAACGCAGAAAAATCTTCGCTCAGCCGATCCCCTAGACGCCCAAAAATAGACTTCATAACTCCACGTAGGCTAACAAATACAGGCCCCCCACCTGTCCTCCAAATACTACGTAGACTGCTGTCGGCAAGCGGAGTTGATTCCAATCATGGAAAGCAAACCAACTGCAAGCTTACTACGGGGCGCACAACAGTGCAGGCGGTTGTATTAGCTTTCATTGTCACATCGCGTCTTGTTGGGTTACCATATAGAATGGAAAATGTCCGAAGCGTACGGTAAACATCACGCGCCTGCAGGAAGAGGGGCAATTGCCCGCTCGCCTCTGCATACTTTGATGAAGTGACAAGGAAGCTGCCCAGCAAGATGCCGACCTCCAATGAAACACAGTGGTGCATTCACAAATTGCATTTGTTTCGAACACAAAACAAGACAAATGCGTTTGCCAAAAGGAGCAGAAGCACCCGCTTGCAGTACAGATTTCCTCCTCTTTGTGTTTCCCAATACCTACGGAATAAGCTTTTCTTTTGAGCAAATCCCACGACTCCTTAGGCATTTCGTTTTTGCGGCCCAGGCGGCCTTCGCTACTCCCGCCTTCCGTAGAGCAACCACCACCATTTTTAACCGGGACGGCTTTCAGTGCGGCAATGTGTTTGACCCAAATAATCGTCTCACCACTGCCCCCTACCACGCACTGCAATGCACATATACTACCTCACAGACTCACTTAAAAGGTTTTTAATGCCAGGCTCTGTCCCGCGAACGCATATAGCAGCGCCGAAATACCTTGAGCAAGTAGATAGCGAAGGCGAACGACGTTAACACAGAATGAGCTCCCACCTTGTGTCAACAGTCCCACTGCATTACTGTGCACCCATGCTCATATGCACCATGCCTGCTATCGTACAAGCTGGCACGTTAGAGCATCCATAAAGATACCGAAAAAGTAAATTTGCTTCCACAGGGAAGCGTGCTGGACAGAACAGCGACGGCTACAACGCCAGAGAAGGTTTCGCCACAAGGCTCTAAAAGGCGAGCCCAGGAGATTCATAATTCCAGAACGCTGACCCTTGACGTTCCGCTAATTTTAGCCTCAGTAATGCATATACCCCTATCTGCTGCTAAATAGCAGCTGCAAAACGATGCAGCTGGCAGCATTAGGCGTCATTTTGCGTTGCCCCTCGTTGGAAGACTAGTGATAATAAAAACTGCTCACTACGCACAAAAACCATGCCGTGATTGCAGGCCGAAGGCCTGTTTCCACCCTGCCTCAGCATGGCATACTATGGTGTTATGCTAGGAACGCTTCGCCTCTAGCTTGCGAGTTCGGAGGAAAATCAGTGGCGCATTCACAGACTGCGCCGACTTTGAACACAAATCTGCTCAATTAGCCTCGCCGGACCAGGCACATCCGCCTGCACTGTAGGCTCCAATTTTCCTTTTCGTAGCTCATGCCTACACAATACGCTCCTTGCTACAGGTTCTTTCGTGTAAGTACCATGAGCTTTTACACAGTTCGCGCTGGTTGAGCAGTCGGCAGTGGCCACCGCTTCGGTGTTCCTGGCCTTCAAAGAAAAAAACACCATCACACTTGATCGGGATGACATCCAGTACTCTAAACATGTTGAACAAAAACGACACAGTGGTCGTTACTGGTTTCTTCTACGTATTGCGCTGTACAGATACTGGCTTACCAATTCGCTAAGAGTGTTGGGAATGCCAGTGCCTGATATCCGAGTGAACATCGCAGGGAAGAAGCACCCCACTATTGTAGGCTCCAAAAAAGGCCAAGGCTGAAGCAAAACAAGACCCTGCTTTATCTGACAATGCAAATCCGTGGAATGCATGGATGCGCATACGCAAATATACGTGTTGTCATACATTCTGAAAAGTAACAGTAACCATACCACCCTCGAGCAGACGTAATTGCCCCTAAACGCAAGCGTGCTCGGGAAAGCAACGCTAGATTGCGACGCTAGAGATGGCCTCATCACGCCGCCCCCATAGATGCGTGCAAACCATCTGCATAAGTGCGCGACGCTCACGCACGTAAGCCCGCTAGCTCGAGTCCAAATACTGCGTGTACTGCTGCCGGAAGACCTGCCGGCAGGCAGGGTTGACCCCAACCAGGATAAGCGAAACAGCCGCCAGCTTAATACCAGCATCAAAACAGATCAGCTGGCTGCATTTTGCTCCTTGTCAAATAGCCTCTTTGTAGAAGACTAACGATAACTGAACGAGCTCAAGACGTACGAGTAAGACTACGTGCGGGCAGGACTGCAAGGGCCTACTTTCAGCGTGCCTGTGCCTGCTATGTTGGAGTGCTGACCACTTCGTCGTAAGTGGTGGAACTCGGCGGGAGGGGGGGTCAACGGCATTTATCAATTGTAGCCATTCCGAATACAAAACAGCTCAAATTCGCCCAGAACCACAAACAACCGTCTGCACCACAGGTCCTCATTTATTTTGTCCTGCTCAGTAGGTAGTCAATGACCTACGGCTCCCGCTGTTTTAAATGCAAATATCATAAGTATTTACACAGTTCGTGCCGGCTGTGCCGCCCGTCGAGGCCATCTCTTCTCTACTCTCGTCCTCAACAGAAGAGCCACCATCACAGTTAACACGATTCGCCATCAATGCTGTAACACGCTTGACACAAGCCGCAGAGCAATCGCTGATGTCTTCTCCGATGCATTCCACTGCACAAACACTACCTCAAAGATTCATTGGCACCGTTGCTAATGCCGCGCTCGGTCTCCCAAGCGCACCCCCCCCCCCGACACACACGCACAAACACACACACACACACACACACACACACACACACACACACACGCACACACACAAACGCACACACACACACACACACACACACACACACACACACACACACACACACACATATATATATATATATATATATATATATATATATATATATATATATATATATATATATATATATATATATATATTCAATGGCTTCCATCAGACAGTATGAAACATAACGGGACCCCTAGTCTTACCTAGAAGACAAATTTGTTTCGCGTGGTCCAGAATTTCTAACTAAGGTCCTTCCCTCAAGTGCCTGTGCAGGCGATTTTGCAACTACCCGTTCTATACAACTCACTGCCTGCGACGTGTTATCCAGCTGCACTGTTTCGATAGGAAAATAAACATGCACTCGTCCGCGCAGCATTGTTCATAGTTAGCTGTCAGCCATTGCTGAGCAGTGCCAAGTCTCTCTTTCCGCTGTGCTTGCTCACAACCTGAACCCAGCAGCGGGCGAACAAAGCGGAACTTCAAGAGTCAAGAGAAACAAGGGTGCAATGGACTGCTGCTGCATTGTGTAACCACGAAACGTGGATGGCTCCACACGGCCAATATAGGCACCCCGTTGCCGCCCGATTGGCATCGCCTGGGAACTCTCTACAGGCTGGCTTTCCAGCACAGCTTACCAGCCGTGTCTTGCGCTTCTTCCATTAAAAGGCACATGCTTAAAATTGGTTGCAGGGCAATGCTGATGACTCACCTTGACACCGCTTCGCGAACTCGAGACAGAATCCTGTTGATTTTGATGATGCATCTGCACGCGATCGATTGACAACAAATAAACGCACCCTTCAGCGTCTTCAGTCAGGAGCAGCAAACTAGCACGAAGCCAGCCGCATTAATATCTCAACGGCCCCTGTCTCTTTGGATGAACTCGCCTTGTAGAGTTGCCAGAACTTTCGCTGAATTTACTCCGCAGCCGTAGCACTAAACTGCACTACGTGGCACTACCCGGCACACGGCAGTCACGTTTGTCTAACATCCATTTCCGTGTAATATTTTTGCAGGCCGTGCCGAAGTGAACTGCTTGAACTGCTTGTCACCCAATATTCCTGTTTCGTTTGACCGCAACAAATCCCACTCTGCAGATTCCAGGCAATCCCGACATCAGCAAACCCACCAAGCCCAAACGTCCCTTCTGTATTAAGGCTTGGGCGATTTTTGTTCTCACTTTATGGCATTTCACCCCATTCGTGTTAGCTGCGCCGTCTGCTGAAGCTCGCAGGCCCTTATTCGTATTCTTCGCAGCAACCGTGCCATAATACATTGCGGGGAAACTCACCGATGCTACTCAGTGCTGGGCTCAAATCACCGAATTGTTACTGCTGTCTTCTGTCATCCGCTGCGCTGTGCATTCATCTCCTCATAAATGCATATTTGTAGCGTATAATGATAGCGTGGATCCTACAAAGGATACCAAAGCACAGCACCGGTATAGCAAGACGAGTTCCCACCTCTTACTTTGCAGCTCCATCAATCTGCATGCGTGCACATGAGCGGCAATGCCCAGCAGCACCTAGCCTCAACTGTGGCAGTACCACACGCCTCAGGGCCCATAAACGCGCTGAACAAACTTTGCGCTCCTCTGCATTCCCGCAACTCTTCCTAGCTGTGTGCATACTCTCTGACCGATACATGACATGAACACGACTCAAAATGGCTTCGCGACAACGCCGCACACACTCAGCTCGCAAACTGTGCAACCCCTGGATATTTTTCCGTGAAGGTCCACTAGCTCTCCGCAAAAGCTAAGAGGATTAGAGTTATTCTGACAAGAAATATTCTGAAACTGCAACACGGAAAAAGCACAGTTTATGCAGCACTAGAAAATATATGCACCAGTTCTGCACCGTCGAGCGCGTTGCCAGTTCTGGCCCATGCAGTATGTTGCTCTTAACGGACATTGTCACCCTCCGGAAATACAAGGGGCGTCGGGGGTTTGACAGTGCCCGCACACGCAGATGAAACATGCTTGCGCAGGCACCCAAGCAAACCAGTACGCCGAGAAACAAATCTACTTCTCCAACCTCGGCATCGCCACTTCCGCAGATGCCCACACATTTCACTGAATCTGTTTGATTCACGTCGAATGGCTCGCTTTCAAAAAACTCAGCATATCGTTAAAAATAAATCTGAATTGCGTGTTTCACCCTCGGCGCTACCTATGCTGCTTTTCGGCGTCTCCGCAATTTTACAAAGGACATTTTGTCCAATCTATGCATACTCCCTTGGCAAGACAGCAGCTAATAAAAGACAAGAAGAGTTTGAAAGCGCCAGCCCCGTAGACATTAATGCATGCTCCCATTATCTATATATCCTCAAGAAGCCCCCAAATGCGCTTCCACCGCAAGCTGCACGCGCGTATGTCCCTTGTTTCTTCCAGCAGTTCTGCCACCAAATATATGGTATACGGAAGTCGGGAAGTCTAACGCGATGCCGCTTTGAGGACGCTTAGTGCATGCAAACCTAAAGCAAAGTCCAGCATAGTGCAGTTCGCGTTTTCCGATGCGACTTCACTTCTTCAAGGTGGCATGCGTGCAAATGTGCATCTTATATGCTTCCAGGCGCCTCGCTCAGCAGCACGTACATTCAAGACCACCGACAAGGTGATTCAACTTCGCGTCCATCCAAGTTGCAAGCCACACTGCTTCCTGATTACCGTTGCAGAACATATGAAGCATTTTTAAGACAACAGGCTTACTTGTTGGTCAGCACAGCAGGGTCAGGCTTAGCTGCACCACAACTCTATATCTGCGTCCGCGAAATGCATTCAGCTTACACCGCTTAATGACCAGTTCCACTACCTCTCTGTGAGGCCGAGCCTCATAAAATCTGCCTTCTGGAACTGCAGCGGAAGCAAAAGCGTTATCCTGCAAACAGGAAATGCCACGCACCTGCACGAACCTAGGCGGCTTCCTGTTCGATGCTGCACGCTCTTTGAACACCACAATCCAGCTATGGAAGGAACCTGACGCAGAACGCATAGCAGCGCTTAACTCTTGGGAGATGCATTTTGGAGGGAACCAAAGGCAATAGCCTGCCCGACCAAGTCGAACGCCCCCACAACATGCATTTTGAGCATTTTGAGAGAACATTTAGCCAGGCACGTGTGCAGCATTGCTCTGTGGTGCAGTATTGTCTGCCGTTAAAAGGTCTGCCGCCTGCCTCCCTTTCGGAAATGCCACTACCTGCATGCAGGCCGCCGTCCAAAGCCCATGCGTCAATTCGACTTGCGTAGATGAGAGCCCCTTCCTGTGGAATTAGTGCATTGTTTCGTTGTACCGACAATACCAAATTTCTGGCAGGGCATTAGCTCTCTACACAGACCGTCCTACACAGAATCACCCCGTCGTACAAAACTCCTGGAAAGGACAATCCTGGAAGCCGCCGGTGCGCCTGGCCATGCAGCGCCGCTTCTTTAAGGTTGCATGGGTAAACGTTTACCTTCCATCAAACGCCACGCAGTGCAGAACCTACGTGCAACGTCGTCGGATGAATGAGCTTCGCATCTGTCCGAGTCTCCGCTCACATAGTTTCCTGATTACCACTGCAAAGCCTTCAAAGAATTTTCAGAGCAATAGGCTTACTTCCTGATCGACGCAACAAGGTCACCCTAGGAGAAGTGCTCGCACGCAGCTTATTGCCCCAAATGAGCAGTCCAACTGCCTCGTACCAAAGCAGCAAACTACAGGCATGCAGAACACGTGCACGAGCACGCAAAATGTCATCTGCAGCACAATGAAAACAGTCACACAAATGATTTTCTGCTTCCCAAAGCGTATGCACCACTTAGTACAACAAACGCCGGACGAAAACTTAGCGCACAGATGCATCCACTACGTAAGAAGGCCCTTTATATAGGGATTCTCTGTAATTCGTCATGCCGCTTCAAAGCCCTTGAATGAAGAGACAAAAAGGAAAGCTACTGACACGTATAAGGGCGTTGCAGTTCTTCGGGAATAGAACAACGTGCCAGGATCTTGCAAGGGTTACGCCTAAGTGGCTCTTTCCGCGCTAAATTTTGTCTGAGCCGTGCCAATGTACACCGTTCAGCCGAAACGTTTAGGCACTCCTTGCCTCTTTCTTCCACAGATCGCTAGCAACGAAACATATTGTGGAGTGCTTGCAATGTTTCCAGCCTTCTTCCAAATGACGGTGGGGCGAGTATTGTACTATATACATAGTACAATACTCGCCGCACCGTCATTTTTGTGCAATTGTAATATTGCACTCCACAATATGGATACAATTCAGCTCGTCCTTTTTGTTCCTACAAGCACAGACACAGAGGTATGCCCGTTCTGCGTGTTCACAGAGCTGTTTTTACGCCACGTGGCTCTCCCGCCTACTACGCATGCTGCGCATGTCGGCTACCTCGATGTCGATGCTCTGTGCTGGTCTCCACGTTGCAGCGCGAGCGTAACCCTTTCCCTTTAACTAAACGTTTGCAGAGCCAGATGTGCAAAATGAGCAGAGCCAGCACTGATGCACATGGGTGTTCGAAATAATGGCAGGTCCTCTGAGAATCAAGCATGGTGCCGCGCAAAAGCTGTTCTTCCGAGGCGAAATGACTAGAATAAGCAGGTAACGGAACGGGCCTCACAACCAATGCTTTTACACGCCTTGGATTATTTAACGCTAGCTTGAACCAAGGTAGCGCAGGGTTGAGGCTGGTCTAACGCCTTCGTGAGCAATTCCCCAAGTTCCTTTCCCAAAACGCCGGTGCAACCGTCCCTGCATATTCCCTTCCTGAACAAGGCGCCAGCTGCGACTTGGCATCCAGTTGCATCGTTCCAACAGGAAAAGCGTATGCAGCCGTCCGCCTACCACTAGTCGCAGCTGGCCGTTGATGGCTTGCCAGGAAGCGTCACTCTGTCCAGAATCCTTGCACACTGCTTACAACAGCATATGGGCGAACCAGAAAGTTACCATTTATGCGCCATAGTACTGTGAAGCACTGTTTAGACGTTGTATAAAAGCGAAGATCAGATTTCCCTAGTCTGTAAATAAGCGCGAGCCGCAGCTGCCGGCTTGGCGTGGCCTGTATGGGCTTTCCGGCATGCTTCATAAACTGCTTCTTTAAATCCTGCCAGATGCATATCTTAAAATAACTCGCAGTACAATGTACAATGTACCTGTCCTACAGTCACACCCGTGCGCTAACCCACGAATGAATGAAATGGATCTGAATTGTTTCATTGATGCATCGACGCACGACTGGCTGCCAGGCACAAAAAGCAACCCTTAGCCGACAGAGCCAGATTCGGAAAGAGCGGAGGGCATTTGCCCCATGTCTCAACGCATACTGCCGCACTCGAGAACCCCATATCCCGAGCGCTTAAAGCCTTCGATGCATTGAACAAGGCAGCCACGGAACTGCTAGTCGCGTTCGATAGACGCCGTGTTTGCATCCACCTGTGTGAAGAGTTTTTGCAAGGCATTCGTGAACCAATTATTCGTCTTGCAGCCCCCCTTGTCCGTGTGGCAGCAGCACGTCCAACTGTGGGAACCCCAAGCAGTCCCGATACCCTCTAATAATCCAATCATTGCTACTCGTAATCAATGGGATCAGCGTTTCTGGCTATTGTTGTCACGCAGCGCAACTAATACCAGTTGTCGTTACTAAAGGGACATCTGTAATGCTCACGTTCACCGTAAAAGCTTCTCCAGCTGTTGCTGCCACCCAAACCATCGTGAACGGATCCAATAATCAGTACAGCAAACCGCTGGAACGGTGTTCCATACACATAAATTTAGTGCTGAGGGAGACGGAAGTGCCCACAGACCTGCGCCTCTTCTACCAGTAGCACGGATGCATTTCTGCATTACACGAGATCCATTGCTGCGTACCCCGGCGTTTGTAGCCGTTTAAATCGTTTTTCTCTCCCGGCCAAGCTGATGCACAGACCCATTTTGCTTTTACTTCACTATTGGTGGCTCACCGGGTGGGTGTCGGCTAGCCCGGAATATTAGCGGCGTGTGCTGATGCGAGCTAGCGGTAAGCGAGCTAACACGCTTACTGTTCATCCGATGAATAAATAGGTACAGTCTTATCACGGCTACAAAGGAGAAAACATTTTTCACCGCTGTGCCATGCTCCATCCTGGCACCTCACTAGGTCCCAGGCTTGAAGCCAACGGACCTAAGCACTTCAGCAGCAGCTGAGCCTTGGTTTCCATGGTGACCCAGTCAAGCACAACCAAAAGACAGCCGCCAGACACCATGGCTTCGCCTGCGTGGGTTCTCTTTAGCAGTGGCGCATCAAACAAATTATTATACCCCTTCCATCGGACGCAGTCGGCATGAAGTGCACTACACTACAAAGGCGTAGGAAACTTCCACTTGCTGCTACAGGCTCGTGCAAACGCCTGTGCATATGAATAGGCATCTTTATCCACCAGCCACATGCAGTTCAACGTTGGATACACTAATAGCACCTCTCACCAACAGACCCATGCTTCCGTCTAGCAGCCCAAAGCCGTAGCTACTATGGTCAACGCAGCCAAAACTGTCTGTACGAACTACACGGATACTCTGGGGATACCCCCGGGTGCGATCGAAACGCCAGAAAAGGCTTGCCCACGTCACCAGCGTAGGCAGGCCCACACAAATTGCGTAGCCACTCGACGGTCACGCACGCTTGTTAGCTAGCTCCCACCCAAATACTCTTCGTACGCCTATCCGCAAGCAGGTCTGGATTTACCCTGCGGGAGAGAACTAAGCCTAAGCTTAATACCAAGTGCAGGCCAATGCAGCTGCTTGCGTTGTGTGTACTTGTGAAATCGCTCCTTTCCGGGCGCATCGGAAAACACCGCATGCGTGCAGAAAGACAGCCTATTGCCCGTTTGCCTGTGCCTAGTATGTTGGAGCGCTATGAGGGCTTTCCCTACGAGACGTCGCGCTTGGGCAAACGCGAGTTGTACATCATGAATTGACCTCTTTCCGAGCAGAAAACAGCTTGGTTAATCTCGCCATACCAAGAATACCCGCGTGAGCTACTGATCTTGTTTTCCTTTCTGGTAAAGCTGTGCGTACGTGCACAATACCTGCAATGCGCTGTGGTTTCTGTTCTCTCCTGCGCAAGCAGCACGAGTATTGGCACCATTCGTGATGGCCGCAAGGATACCGCTGCTCGTCCCTCGATATTCCCGTGCGCCACAAAACAACTAGCACCGCGCCTGACCGAGCAGGCTGCTAATGCTACTAAACAGCGGACTCCACTGTTACTGCTGTCTTCTACCGCGTATTGCGCTGCTAAGGCATCGCCCCACAAATCCATCCTCGTGGTCGGTAATACCAGATTCTGTCTCGCAGACGCACACCGTAGCGCCGAAACGCCCTGCCGCAGTCGGCAATAAAGAAGTGCATAGATACAGCCAAACGAGTTCCCACATTTCCTCACACTGCAACATTGTAACTCTGGACGCATGCACGTAAGCCCTTCCGTGTCTGCCAGTAGACCCCCTAAAATTTGAGAGTCACCATAACCGCGCCAAATTCATGAGTTTGCGTCGTGTGTTCAGGCTTGCGGCAAATTGTTCTAGTTGCATCTCCGCAACCCTGGTTCCCAGCCTGTGCATACTCTCCGACGAAAAGCGCCTGCGATCGTCACGCGAGAAGGTTTTGCCACTGTACGGCTGTTGAGGCGCAAACACAAACTCCATAAACAGTTTACCCTTTTATGTATAGGTCCACAAGCTCACTGAATAAGCGTGCACGTCGGTATCAATCCTAACAAAAGGTACTCGTAAAATACAACACGAGGGAAGACAGAAAGCACCAGTAAATGCATCCAGTAGTTCTGCACCCCTCAAAGCGGTGCCAGCTCACAGTCATGCGATGTACTGCTCTCAACGGACACTGTCGCCCATGAGCCATAGGGATTGGAGATATCCAGCACATGCAAAGAGGAATTGGTGGGGAGCCTACGCAAAACCAATATAGCAGGGCAAATATCATTAGTTCCCACCTCAGAGCCTTTACTTCTATAAATAGTATGCATAACAGCATACGCGTTTGCTTCAGGTCAAACGCCAGGATCTTCATCACTCACGTAACAGCTCCCCACATTCTGCCTGATGCATTTTTAGCCGTTTTGCAGTGCGTTCACCAAAATATGCATACTTTCTGCAATAGGCAGCAACCGACCACACGTAAGACCGCACTGTCACGCCGGCGTTGAGGTTATTAGCACAGACGCAAGCCACCTTTATTGTCTCAAGACGCTCCCCCAAGCAACTCCACGGCATCTTCCCAAAACCACATGTGCGAATATAGCAGCATGCACCACCACGTCATTATGAAGACGCTAAATACACTCATACCAACGGCCAACTGCAGCACAATCTTCGATTCGCGTGGTATCCTCCCACAACAGAAGCATCCGGAAGGCCAGCAAGAACAAAGGCGGTGACCGACATATAGCAAACCTCAGAAAACCTCACACGCATGCAGGACGCAGGGTTGTTTACCGTTCGGCACTCCATAATCTCTGAAGGCATTGCGAACACACTGTCTAGAGAAACCAAAACAGACCACATGCCAGCGACACATTCGTGAAATGAGATGCACGTGGGAACCTACGGCCTTGACCGACCTCGCCACACTAAGCACTAGCTTGCTATCAACGTTGCACGAACGCCAAAACAAATCTGTGTGCGGCAGCGCTTGTGAAACACACCATTGCTGGGGGCTCGAACGCTGACTAAACGCCAGCACAGGGTTTCCCATACGGGAACCACTCATCAACGCAATCAATATCTTCCGCTGCGCTCTAACCAGGTCGAGAGTGCCAACTAGCCGCAGACTAACGTCTGTGGCAACGTCCGCACCCTTCAACTCCAGCGCTTGCAAACGGTGTTACTCTCGGGGCGCAGTGGGCGCTGCAATGCATACCGAAACGGCTGAGGAGCGTCGCATGGCGTCAAAGCGAGCTTCGCCTCTCAAAGGCCTGTTTATTGAGGCTCTGCAGTGTCTAGTCGCAGCACACATCCCTCTTCTCCGGGTATATGGAACAGCTGAAAACTGGCCTTCTAGAACATCCCGTCGGCAACCAAAAATCCATCCCTTGCAACCTGAAGTCCATTCCTTGCATACGAAAGTACATTTCTTGCACTGTCCTGCCAGGAATCCTCAGATACCATATGAAGCAACCGGTAACACATCATAGCCACTACCTTTCGCTCGCTTAAGGCCGAGCCTTGTTACAGTTTTCCATAAGGCAGACAAACGCCCTTCGCAACGCACTGAGCACTCACAGCACACACCCATCTTCGCCGGATATGTGGAACAGCTGAAAACTCGCATTCTAATGCATCCCTGCCGCAACCAAAAATCCATTTCTTGCAACCAAAACTCCGTCCCTTGTACTGTTCTGCCACGCATTCTCAAATCCGATATAAATGAACTCATAGTGAATCATAGCCACTACCCCCACTCGCAAGCCTAATGCTGTACCGCTTGTGGCCGAGCCTTGCTCCCGGACTCCCTACGGCAGGAAAAAACTAGGAGCCGTCGCGCTTCTCGCAAGCCCTCCTGAAAATCCAACCTACCATCCCCCCCTGTGCCACCAGCACCACTGGCTTGGCACCGTATGCCATGTTGCTACGTTCGCGACACCCACATGATGTCATCCTGCCCCCCCACCCTCCCCCATAACTCACTCTAGGCTGACAAACCCAGCTGGAATGGTCTCAACCAGCACCACTCAAGTTCATCCTGTGCAGCCCCTCTCGTGAGACTGTCGAAAAACCACGTACACGTTCTTTTCCCATGTAGTTGTCCAACCATACCTTGTACGTGTGGTGTAACCGGGAGTAAGGTTGTGAAGCCAAACCTGCCAGCTTACAAGGTTGATCATCAGTGCATACAGCTCCAACCCTAGAGCAAAAACACAAGATTTGAATACGTTAGCTTTGCCTGTATAAGGACCTCCGGACAAGGCTCGCCAAAGGGCTGCACTAGCTTCACCTCTTTGAAGAGGGCCATGCAAGCTTCGCTAATTGGTTCAAGGGCCCCGGTGCACTTAGAAATGGCACTGAGCATCACCCATGTGTCCCGAGCTAGGAACACAGGGGCTTCCAGTGGCTTCAATTACTCACTAAAGCAATCAACGCCATCTGGAAGCCGAAAGCTCAGCCTTACATAAGCGGATTTAAGCCCGTGTTCAACAGAATGCTTGGAGGTGCTACTCCTGATGCGTAGAAGGCTGAATCGTCGGAAGCGTGCATGCTGTAGCCGTCCCCATCAGGGCCTAAGCTTATAACTACAATGCGAAGAACATAATCCGAAACATGGAGTCTGGAAGCATATCTGGGTCTAATATTAGTACTCCGAGCCCCCACGTGGCAAGTGCACGTGGCAAGCGCAAAAAGTCCAGAAATTCTAATTTTGATGTAACTCCCGCGTAGTGTAGCCACAATAAATGGGCATGCGCCAGTGAAGTAAGCGTCTCCAAACATACAACTGAAGGGCCCTCATTTCTTGATCATGCGCTGTTTACCGGGAGTACTTGTCTCGTCATAGATCTGCTGAGACCTTCCCACTGCCGCTCACGCGCCACCGTTCATTAGGCTGCGTTGGCAATATTATCCCACGCCCAGCAAAGCAGGCATCCGGCTGATCCTGAGCTTGCGTCCACGGACGCATTGACTGGCAATTCAGGGCTATGACTCGATAGTCCTCGTCTAGGGAAGCTTTAGCCTCTTGCATGTACGTCTCATGCCCCAAGACAGAATTTGAAACAAGTTTGGGGACTCCGCCTGTAACCGCATCTCCCCGAAATAAATACGCAGTTCCTGTGTCCTCTTCGAGCAACTCGCTTACCTACCAGCATCAACCAGCATGCAACGATGCATTAACTCTGCGTGCGTCTAGACCTTTTCGGCCTCAACCCCTCCGTGGCATGCTCCCTGCCCCAGACCTACGTTGCAAGGATCTGAACCTGCTTCCGCAAGCTCGCGCCTATTCAACCCATATCTCTCCAAGTTTCTTCGGTGTTCCAGAGCCGTGAAACAATGATGGAGCACAAACAGCGTAGCAACTATGGCAGCCAGGGCGGCAACTGGCAAGAGCAGACCCCCTCTCCGTCTCGGTGAAGAGATACTCTGATCTAACGTGATGAATATTGTATGGGGAGAAATGGCATCAGATCGGGGGACAGGAGTAGCCGGAACATGAGTGCTGCCAGCTGCGCCAACTTCGAGCGCCATGAAGGCAACGAAAAGTGGAGAGAACACGCCCATTTGGAGGGTTAATTGGAATTATCTTCGCTTTTGGTAAAAGGTTGAAACCATATGTCTTACAATTTCAATGTAAATGCTAACAGAGTGCACCATGTACTATTTAGCCCACACACCAAAGGCACGTATGTATCCTGTAGTGGCCTAAGCTGAACACTACTGCATGGCCCCTGCAGATGCGGCGCATGCATAACTATATTTTCCATAAAACACTAAACTAATGTTGGTGCATGAAGTGCTGCATAGACGTATTGTTCACCTTACTGTGTGTTTCCTTGCGTTCTATGTGTTTTTCTGACTGTATTCGTCCACCCTGTCGAAGGACTGTACGGTGGTCTGCGCAGGGTGAGTACTCGTATCTGTCGGCAGCTTGGTCTGCGTGGTGTTGGTGGCCGTATATCTACTCGTCCACAGGCGGACTAAACCGTTTTAAACATTAAACAAATGTTTAAGAACTGCCTACACTACAGCCTAGAATGCAACCGCGTGTAGCAAGTGGCCGCTTCTGCGTATAAGACTGGCTTGTAGCAGGAGCTGCAGCAGGTGCGGTGAGGCCCATGACAAACCAGCCACCTCCACACTAGGCCCGGAATCCAGCAGTCTTCCTAGCACAGCGCCAACTGAGACACCGCCTCCTAACATAGGAGGCGCTGTGTTAGCTGGAAACTGGAGAGGGAGGCAGCTGCTTCCTATACATGCTTGGCCAAATTGGAACTGGCGACTGCCCTCAGTAACGGTTGGAGCTTTTCTTCTTTAGCAACTTATCTGTTTGCCGCTGGAGCTCCGCTTCAAGGTGTGGAAGCCGCCGGTACCTTTGAGCAAAGCTTGGGGTTGCTCCATGAGTGAATTCGATGTGGTGCACCGACCGTCCAGCGGGCCCTCTGGCAGCACTTTTGCACTTAACACATTTGAGGATCTTTCCTTTGTTTTTCTTAACCTTTGCTGTTCATTGGGAGTTCACTGGGCAAATATGCTAAAACTGCGGTATTCGTAGGATCGTCACGACGGAATGCATGCATTTCTCGTAACCTTATTCACTGCAGAAGAAGCGGATACGCCGCTTGTCTCGTCCTATCGTGTTCCCGAATATTCAGGCTGCAGTAGGTTGTCGCTTTTCGCCCTTTTCTGAGGTGACGCTATCATCCATGTATATTCCGGCAATTTCCTCAGCCGCTTTCTTTCTCTTCAGGTAGGGGCCAAGGTTGTGGCTTTCTTTTTGTTTTAATGTGCAGCTAATCCATCATTACAGACTCCCTCCCTCCAGGGACAGTCCTCATATGAGCTGTTGATATAGAACTTCCGAGTCCGAGTTGGACCGAACACCAGTGGCTAGTACTTCCCTGTATATGGCTCTTTCTATAGCTGGGCTTGTTTATGATCTTGATGGAAGAGCTGTTAGTCATTTTTTTCTGAGGAGAAGATCGTGGCGATTTTCTATTGTGCGAGAAGCGAGAAGGGCTCTTTCTGGGAACGAACTTAATAAGAATACTCTAAACATTTTCCTTTTACCCGCAAAGCGCCGTTGCTCCTAATCAGTGCTATTGTGCAAGAAGGCTAACTGTTGGGGTGACCTTAGCTGCTCGTATCCGCCCCGTTGATCCATGCGCTGCTACCAAGTGTAACAGGAGCCTTCGATCGTCGCAGAGGCCGGCCGTGAGCTGCAATAGAATCAAATGAATTATCGGGAGAGTTTCATTCAAAAATAGGACGCCTGCTGCCCACTCTCCAGGCTTCATTGCACTGCGGCTCATGAGCGTGGGACTGTTGAGAAAGGTCCTGGCTTCCCATGAGTTGCAGCGCACTTTAGCGCAACTTATGCTCCCCAACGACTCCACATGCAAGCATCTTCTGCTGAATGCCCTACCACTGTAGGTATTGTACTGTACACTTTCTTCGGCCTTTAGCCGGTAGCCTGCACACAAGAGGAAATGAGCGTTCTTACTTCAGACAGACCATGCTGCAGCAATCCTATACCCTGTACCGTGAGTCCAATACTGCCAATAGGCGATGCGGCAAAGCAACGGACCACGAATGGATATGACACCAGCAAATTGTGCTGTTCTACGTGAAAGCAAATACTTAAGCCAAACGGTATATGCTTGATGGTTGCCGCCGTTCTCCTCTTGTGTAGTGAGCCAGTGGCAAGGATATGTATAAGCTCAAGCAGCAAAGAGGCAGTGCTATGCAAGCGGCTAACGTACTTACTACAAGTATACAGATGCTGCGGGATTCCCTGAGAACACTAAAGCGTGCTACACATAAGTGCGCGCTCGTGTCAGCATAATCTTCTGTGGATTGTTCGTTACCAGCTCAGCTTAAATATTAGTGTGAGGTGCAGTTCAAACAATTTGCACGTATTTTGGTGAAAATGACCATATGTTAACGCCTCGGGGTCCCAAGTAGTCGAGCCTCTGCTAGCCTTCAAAGTTCAAATTAAAGGTTTGCTTGGCTTGTTGAAATCATTGTGGCCGACACACTTTGCCGCTTCCTAGGTAAGATGCCTTAGGAACAACGTAAAGCTTTCATAATCGTGGGAGCTTGCCCGGAAAATAGTCTTTGACTTCCCTCATCTAAAACTGAAAGGCAGGCTGCCCTTTTTCAACTTCCTATATGCCGTGGGCAGAGCACGAGCTCCCTAACTACAATCCTGCAGCTACCAAATGCCTGTCAAAAAGACTTTCTTGCAGCACCGTAGGATGCCTGGATGACGTCTAACGTATACCTCTCCCCTTACACAAAAAAGTGACTTACGTTTATCTTCGTTTTAGTAGGGAGCCTGCTCAGAGGCACAAACCAACTTCCTAGTTGCTACCTGCAATTATTTTGGAGAATCTGCTAGGATATCAAGCATTCACTAGGCAATTCGTCTATTCCGCTCGCCTCCACTTTCTCTCCTGCTTAGCAGGGCATGCCAAATATCGGTCTAAATGAATTTGCCTGGCAGCCTACTTTCTGAAGAAGCTCAGTGGAGCGTGCGTGCTGCGTGCTTCGCCCCGTCGCATAGGGCCCAAGTACATCTCCCTGTCTCACGTTGGAAGGAAATGATGGTGCCAGATTTCGCAGTGGCAGACCAAAGCTCCGCCCCCACGCCATCGAAACAATGCGACTGCACATCGGGTGATCTTCCACTCTGCATGAGCGAAACAATAGCCAGCATCCCCATGAGCACCCAAAACAAGAACTAAAGGGAAGGAGAGGTTCCACATCATATACCGGGCAGTATCGCACAACAGCATCAAACAACATCTTCGAGCCGCGCCACCATGGACAAAAGGTTCATCCTGTCTGGAGAAAAAAAGAGGATGATCATGCACGGTATGTTCCTCAAAATTCCCTCATGCACGATGCTCCAACGAACGGAATGAAATGCACTGCAATTTTTGTTGGAATAGGACATGAATTATTTTACGGAAGGCTCCTCAACATTTCGACGAAGATGATCATTTGATCAAACACCAGACGGCAGCGCTGCCAAACACTGAGCGTTGCCAGAAGCTCTCTCCGCTCCCCCTTGGTATAGAGCACTTACTGCCCGACACTTCTTTTCGTGCACAATGGGGAGTACGGTGGAATTTCTGTTTAAAAGATAGAATCCTGAGACTCACCCAAGACTTTCTAAAACAAACCAGCAAAACCTTAACCACAGCAGCTCCGAATTGCATCAAGATTTGCCAAAATGTGGCACTGTTCGGTCCACCACAGTTAAAGAAGCAACGCACTAGCACTCTCTGCACTCTCTGCACTCTCTGAATCGGAACACAGCCTGTGCGGCAAGAAACACACAGTGCTCAGTCTACTCTTGTACGGCGATAATATCTTGAAAGAAACAAAAGACTCGCCCATATTCTTGTCGACTTTAGGCAACTCGTCATACGTAACACAGCTGTACACACTGGTAGTTCAACAATTATGTGCAGAACGTAGGAACGGCTAGCCGCAGCAACAGGGTAAAGCAAATATATTCCGTTGTGATGCATGCTGGCTCTAATATTGACTCTCTTTAATGGTAAATTTACGTTATGCAACTATGAGCCTGCGCATAGAATTTTCCCCTATCCATGGCCACTCAGCAGATGGCGGCATATCGGTTGCCTGATGATCAGCGCGGATGCAGTGCAACATTAAGAACCAGCTGCGAACCAGCGTCTTGGTTTAAAGCGGCCATGTTCTCTTAGGAACGCACTGCTTTGCACCTAATAATTATGCATGCACACTGCAACGAGAAACATGCGACAGCAGCTGGCAATGTTTCCGCCCTTTACTTGGTGCCCAATACGGGCACTGACTGAGTTGCGCACAACAAGCAAGGGAGCGATGCCTAGCGCTGAACAAAACTGTACGCTGGCGCCATCAGGCCGTACAATCGGAAAACGGCTGCACACGAATGAACACGTAGAAAGTCATACTGGCAAACAGGTGTGGCCCAATCGCCACTGACTGATGCGTTTGTACGGCATGCACACCGATCATCCGCAAGCATAAGCAAACGACAACGACAGGCGATCTGACAAGGGCGGCGAGACGCTGTTATGATACGCCCACGCGACAAAAAGAACCAGAGATAACCACTGTTGTGCTACAGAAATGAAAATCTGAGATTCTAGGCATCAAAACTGCATGCTGCCAGAAACGCTGCTAATCAATACCTCTACGTCAGTTTGGGTATCCATATACACACAATAAAAAGCCTCACTAGCATTGCAGTGCTCTTCGCCGCTGTAATCCCTTGCTTACGGGATTATAAATAGAATCCACGAAGATGCAAACAATGCAACTCGCAAACAGTTTGCCGCTTGGCATCTTCGATACCATATGAAAACGCCCCTTCCCACCTACTGGTGAAGTGCTATTCCGTCGTAATCACGGTTATGGTGTTTCCAAAGTAAGCGTCTTCTTAGGAGAGCGAATGTGTAGCGCCGCGTCTCTTCAGGCTACATAATCTACCTCTGGTGCTGGCGTCGCAAACTAGAACCAGGTCAATTCATGCTCCTACTTTTTGAATAATTAGAGTTTCTAAAAAGAAAACATAAAAGGCCGTTCAACTACTTTTTATATTCTAAATTATTCTAACGTTTTACAGTGTCCCCACATCGAGCACCGCAGTGCTCGTCCAGGGCGGGCGGGTGGCCGCGCCGCTGCGGAAGCGGCTGCCAGCCCCAGCTCCCCCCAGCTAGCTAGCCCCCCGCCGGTTGACTGCTTCGAGTCAACTAGCAAACCTTAATTGACCTTTCGTTTTCTCCTCATTAAATTCTTTCTTGCCGAATTAGGAGCTTAAATCCGGGGTATTGTAGCTCCAGGCACTACAGAATGTCTCGCAGACTTTAACGCCGCTAGCAGCTGTGCGTTTGTCCGCAGCTGATGGAGCTTTTCATACACTCCCCTCGGGGCCCTAGGCAGCCTAACTTTTCCTTTTTTTTCCCGCACGTGACTGGTGTAGCCACCCTCTGTGTACTTCTGCACAAACTCGGACTTGATCCTGGTGCGCATTAGATGACCGTATTTATGTTTCATTGGTTACCGTCTCTGGCCGTACTCTGATTGATTCAACCTTCTCCGCAGCGGGGTTAATGCCTTCAGCGCCAGTCGTGTATCCCAAATATATGAGTTCCCGCTTCGCAGACTTGCACTTGTCTAGCTTCAGGTAGAACTGGCGCTTGAGGAAAATACTTAGCACTTGTCGTAGGAGCGCAGCACGCCTGGGGAGATCGGGGCTATAAATAAGCACATCATCAAGATACGCCATGATACCCTGGCCAAGTAATGATTGTAAATAGGCATTTATACTAGCGTAGAATGTAGCTCGAGCACCTACCATGCCGTTCGGCCTGAAGGGTGCTCCCGCTGCGTTTCAAGCAAGCATAAATGCCTACTTATAACCCTTGTTAGGACATGGAATAACTGCATACCTTGATGACGTTCTCATATGTTCAGCTGATCTTCCTACTTATGTTGTTCTCCTACGAAAGGTTTTTGGCACATTTCTCACCAATCAATTCAACTCGAAATTTCGCAAGTGCCAGTTCGCGCGCCAGGGACTCACGTGTTTGGGATATGCCATCACTGCAGAAGGGATTAAACCTGCAGCAGACAAGATCGACGCAATCTGAGTGTGGCCAGAGGTACTGGAGAATGAGACGCAAGTACGCCAATTCCGTGGTACTGTTAATTACTGTCGTATGTTTATGGCTCCTGATTATACAGACATTTCCCGTCCCCTGGTTACCCTGACTCGCAAAGGCACCCCCTTTCATTGGACCGGCGCGCACACCCAGGCGGTTCGCCACCTCAAGCAACGTCTCATTGACTACACCATCCTCCAGCTTCTAGGTACCTCTAGGCCTTTTGAGCTCTACACCGATGCCTCCGGCTACGCCATTGGTGGCGTACTCGAACAAGCTGGACAGCCAGTTGGGTTCCTCAGTCAGGCCATGACTCCCGTGCAGCAGAAATATTTGATCTACGACTAGGAACTGTTGGCCCTAGTCACAGCCTTCGACAAATGATCTCACCTACTTCGCGTTGCTAAGGTTACAGCATTCACCAGCCATCAAGCCCTTACCCACTTACGGAAGCTCCCGACGTCCAAGCCCTTGCGGGGACGCACCGCCCGGTTGTTAGATTTCCTCGCTCTGCTTCCTGATCTCACTATCACCTATCTACAGGGTGCACGTAACACGGTTGCCGATGCGTTGTCTCGTCTTCCTTGTCATTCCTCTTCACACTCGTTCCCCGTGCCTAGTCCATCTCCGTCTCCTCTCTCGGGGTCGTTCGCACCGCTTCTGTTAGCTCCTGCACACCCAGATCCAGCTCATCACCCCAGGCGGACGCAAGTCAACTACCAGCAGCTGGCTGGTACTCGTCGTCGCACGCCTCGGACTCTCCCGCAGTCTCCTCCCTCTTCGCCCAAGGCCAACGGCTCTTCTCCTGGCGACACCGAGCCCTCCTCCATCCTCCCAGTGCAGCCCGCTGTTTCTGCAGCCTTGGATTGGCCGGCAGCTTATGCGAAGTGTCCCGTCTTCCGGGTTCCCTACAACACGGCGGTTCAGGCTGCCGGTGCAACCGCAGTCGTATCCTCGCCTTCCGATTTGTCACCCCTTTCCTCAGCGTCTGCATACACGGCTTATGGCGTATATGTGTTCCGCAGTTTCCAGAGTTCCTTACGCACATTCTATATAACCATCACGATCACGTAACAGCGGGGCATCGGGGGCAGAAGAAAACGTTCGTATATCCCAGCAAACTTTATTACTGGCCCGGCATGCGCACTTACACTAACGCCTACGTGGAGTCCTGTACGCAGTGTCGCGCCTCCAAGTCCATCAACCAAAAGCCTGCCGGTCTTCTCCAGCAGTTAATTATTCCCTCTCGCCACGTCAGCTTGGATTTCATTACTGATCTCCCGCCTGCGAAGACTGGCCATGACTCTATCCTGGTGCAGGTCGATTCCCTGAGCAAGATGGCGCACTTTGTCCCTGCGAAAAAGACATTCACAGCCGCAGATACCGTGGATGTTCTCGCTGATCGTCTTATTCGTTACCATGGGCTACCAGAAGCACTCATTTCGGATCGCGATCCACGCTCCCAATCCGGCCTATGGCAGCAGCTGTGTGCGCGTTTGAACATCAAACGCGCTTTGTCTTCCTCGTATCACCCTCAAAGCGACGGCCAAACAGAACGAGTGCATCGCACGCTCGAACAAATGCTCCGCACCTACATCCAATCCGACGAACGTGAGTGGGAGCGCTTACTACCTGCCTTAGAACTCGCGTACAACACAACTAGCCATTCGTCCACTGAGCATTCCCCCTTCGAGGTCATGATTGGGGAGAACCCCCTTACAGCAGCGGATCTCGATGTCGTCGGTGCTCTCTCCCCTACCCTTACTCCGCCGTTGACGAAGCTTTTCCGCCAGCTCTGCGGCCGGGCGCAGAGTCACATCCTGAAGGCAACATGTCAGCAAAAGCACTACGCAGATACCCACCGCCGCGAAGTGGGGTATGCGGTAGGGGACAAAGTCTGGCTGAGCAGCAAGCACCTTCCAGCTCTAAATACATGTCCTAAGTTTGAACCCCGCTTCCGGGGACCCTTCGCTATTACTGAACGCATTGGGAGTGCTGCTTACCGCCTGGCATTGCCCCCTACTTACAAATGCCATGGTCTTCCACGTCTTCCAGCTAGTTCCTGACCGCCCCCGCGCCCCCTCGCAGGAACCTCAGGAGGCCGTCGTGGAGTGGCCTTTCTCCCGAGATGCTGTAGGCAATCCCATGGATCACTACGAAGTCGACTACATCATGGACCAGCGCGGATCCGGCGACGAGGCCTCCTACCTGGTCAAGTGGGGGGCTTCCCGGAGGACCAAGTCACCTCGGAACCCGCTAGCCGTTTGGGGGGTTGCCCTGCCCTGCTGCGCGCCAGGCGGCGCCGTCAGCAGAACTGCCGTCCGCCCTGATCCGCTGCCCTCTCCTCGTTTGGGCGCCATCCATCTTCCCTTCTCGTCAGCTGCCGCACGCTTTTCACCCCGTGGAGGGGGGGGTGAAGGGGTGCAGCAGCATCCCTTGTGGCGGTAGCAGGTTATTTACACAGTCATTGGCCTAGCTTAGAGGCCCACGGACACGCATGTACGATAAGGCCTCACAACAAGCACCAGCACACTGTACCACCGGTAGAAAGGCCAATATCTACACCATGTTAGTGTTACTATTCGGACTGTTCCTGGAGGTAGCAATACTCAGAGGAGGTGCCTATATTCAGAGAACTAGAGTGGCAAAATTCATGTTAGGAATGGGCGTAAGCATCACTACACGCTAACAGCAGAACCCCAAGCTAGCAGATAGGCGATCAAAATGTTGAGTTAAAAAATAATCGTTAGTTTAACGGAGGTTCATTATCCGTCAGGAGAAGTAGAACACAAAGGTAATCAGGAAACCTGATGAGCAAACGCACGCGCCACAGCATAACAGCGCAGCAAAGACCCCGATAGAGGGACACAACACGCAGTCAAGAGAATAGAACACTGCTAAACAGCAAGTACAACCGCCTTGCACTCCAGAAGAGCAAAGTGGACCTGAATTAGCTGCACACAGGAGCACAACAATCCTGCGAAACAACACAAGGCAGACTAGCAGCAAACACACTTCTGGCAGACCACGTGAGGCCGTCGAGACACCGCGTAGAGACTCGGATTAGAAGCAAGAGATGTAGGAGCTCCACTTCTCTCGAGTTCCGACACGGCTAATACACAGGGTTGAAAGGCCCGGACTCTCCTCTTGCTAGACCGCCGAATAGTTCGCTTAGCTGAAAGTCCCTTTATCCCACACTTGTGGACAATCCTATAATGATGCAAAGGGGAAAGGAAGACAATTTGAAGGTTAGAGAAGAACAGGATTAAACGAAACCGTGAAGCGGTTTCTGTTCAAAGAAGGGGGAGGTTGTAGTGCACAGGCACTACAATGGATCTCTGGTGAGGCCTCTAGAGGCATAATATCATGAAAAGGAATGAACGCTATAGAAGATTTCAGGGATTAGGACACTTTTAGTTAGAAAGGCAGCTTAATAGGATCAGAGCGCTCGCCAGCCGGCACCAGCTTGGGGCTGGGTGTGAAGCTGTTGCTGTGACTCTGGTCCTGGCCCTCAGCGAGGGTCGAGCATCAGTTCTATTATCATCGGTTTTCCTTGGGGAACAATAGTAGGAACTGGATCATATATTTGGTTGTTAACGGTGTTTATTAGTGGTTTCAGGGAGAATCATAGGTTTAAGAGCGAGATAGTAGCGTGTGCACCTATTCTGTCTAACCTAGGGACCTATCGTAGTAACAGTGTAGGCCAGCTGTCCTCTACAGTGCAGGCTTCGATGTCGGGAACTGTGCGTCCGTCGGGTGACCCGCTCAATAGAATCTCTTTGGTTCTCAGTATGCCTGAGGGCTTCTGTTTAACATCTGACGGCGTTTGCTATTCGTCGGGCGTTATTTAGAGCGATTTTTCCAAACCTGTGGTCCCCGTAGGACCTTCACGCCAAAGAGGGTGATTTTCTATGTCACTTTCTGGAGTGTCTCTGCACAACATAGGATCCTCCTCGATCGTTCAGATACTCACTCAACCGCCGTTACCGTACGGGAGGCGGTTGCGAGTGGACCCGGTGCGTGATGCACACGGTCATTGCTTTCGTTCGTATGCCTCAGTATTGCCATTTGGAGGCCGCATGAACGGCTTCCACTGAGCCACCGGCTGCACTTCTGGAGCATGCTCTGCATGGTGTTAGTACTCATATGCATCCTTGATCGCAGGCTGAGTACGAGAGGCCAAATAAAAGTTCAAAAACAGCGTATGTTTCAGTCTACAGTGCTAGCGCATGCAGCAAAGGTGCACTGGCTGGGCGAGCATGGGGCTGTATTGCCGCACCTAATTACAGCAAGATGGGCTGTACCAGCGACGAACTGGACTGTGCTCTTACAAACACAGGCCTTTGCCAAACTGTTCCTAGGGGACTAGGAGGCTGGAAGGTAGGCCGGCTCCAGCCTTAGGTGAACAAAAGTAGTTGGTTAATTTACTTCAACAAACGCTTAACAGTGTGAGTGGTTTTTAAAGAAAGCAATCCGTAACTGGCTAGGCAGAAGGGAGGGAAATAAAGGACAGGAAAGTTGAGGTTCACCGAAGCCGAGTGCATGCGTACCAAAGAATGAAAAATGCTGCACTTCACTGTGCTTGGTAAGAAGGAAGAAAACCGCTTTTGAAATGGCGTATATTTAGGACATGTGGACACGAGGGCTAGGAGTCCCAGCCTCGCCAAGAAAAAGATGAGAAGCGATGGCCAATTGCAGCTGGCGGGTCCAGCACGCAAGTTCCGGCGTGTTATGGAGAGAAGTGTACCTGGGTCATTTGCAACAAAGCAGGGAAAATTTGAGATTACTGCAGAGTTGAAAGCGATGCAAAGATGTACAAGCAAGCACGGCTAGCAGGGGAGCAATGACGTGGCAACTGCACCCCAGCACGAACTGCGTTGTGCTCGACAAGCCAAAAGAGTTGGCGTCTGTTCCGTCAGGCTCGCTTCCAGCCAACCCTGTGCATAAGCGATTTTTTACTAACGGTCAGCAGTCGCTAACTATACTTGATATGGGCTACGAATTAGATAGCATATCGGATGCTAAGGCGACTTAAACTCATAAACTGCGTGGCTAATTTGTAAATCTCTAATATTAGTATGAAGTAAGGCTATTGCAGTGGTCATGCAGCTCGCCCATCCGGCATCGGAAGCCTCTGCTTCA
This sequence comes from Eimeria praecox, assembly GCA_963920595.1. Lineage (NCBI taxonomy): Eukaryota > Apicomplexa > Conoidasida > Eucoccidiorida > Eimeriidae > Eimeria > Eimeria praecox. Next base: position 254,147 of record OY986949.1, read on the forward strand.
ACGCGAGGTGCTTAAATGTAAGCTTGCTGGCGGCAGCTCCATTCCCTGTTCTTCGTGGGCAGTGGATTGTGCACGGACGCCAAAGCTTACAACCTAGTTCTCCCACTTCGTCTCCTTGTCTGCCGATTTCTCTTCGCGGGGTCGCTTGCACCTCAGAAGGGGCCACTTGCGCCGGGAGTAAGTAGGATGTGGTGGGCTGGCTGACCAGTAGGTCGTTGTCCTGCTGGTGTATCCTCGCTACTTCATACTACTGAGGAACCTTTCTTCAACTGCGTCCTCTGCTGTTTGCTGGGTGTTACCTTGGTCGAACTGCACATAACTTCGACTTTCGTATGCTTCATGCGCACATGCGTGCATTTCCCTGTCGTTCCAAGCAGTGTCCCTGCACTTCATTAAACCATCCTCGCTCCTTTCTTCTGGAGACGCCATGTTCAGTCCTCTCGCCGTAGAGGATGCTGCTGGAAGAGCTGCCAAAACTGCATCCCTTTTCTCCTCCCGCATACTGGAAACCCGGGCAGTCTACTCCTCAGTGGAAAGTTGAACATAATTTTACCGGAATATTCTAAACATTCTGGTCTTTCCTCGCAAAGCGCCTAGGCTCCTAATCAATGCTATGCAGCAAGACGCCTAGCTGTAGGATTGGGGTTGGCTGTCCGCATCTACTTGGTTGAGCCATGCCTTGCTACCGTCGTGAGGAGTAGTACAGTCAAGCTATTTATGAGGAGAGTTCCCTTCGAAATTACGGCGTCTCTCGCCCACTGATCAGGCTTCCAGTGCACAGCGGCTTGGGGCTATTGCGGAGGTGACCTGCCATGAGTTGCAGCGCACCTCAGCGCAACTTATGGTTCAAGGAGACCCCACAGGCAAACACCCCCAATTGCCCTTGTGATGAGTGCACTAACACGTGAGAGAATTGTTGAACACTTACATCAGAGAGAAGCCTGCACACGAGTGGATATGTGTGTTACAACGTCAGGCAAACCATGTTATACCAACTTTCTACCCTGCACCCTGAACGGTGCAGAGAAGGAACGAACTATGAATGGGTTTGATACCAGCCGCTCGGGCTGTTCTACCTGTAAGCAAATAGTGGAGCCAATGGGCAAGCGTTTGATGATTGACCCCGTTCTCCTCTTGTGTAGTGAGCCAGTGGCAAGGATATGCCTAAGCAAAAGTAGTCAAGAAGCAGCGTTTGGCAGCCACTTTACGCACTTACTGCAAGTACAGATGTTGTGGGCTTCTCTGAGAATATTAAAGCGTGCTCTACGTAACTGAGCACTTCCGCAAGCGAGCGTGGCCGAATGCTGTGAAGCTCCTTGCACAGTAAAGGAAGACTCAATGAGAAAACTCACGTCAAGACGGGAAAGCCTGCGGATGTTTAGTTTGCAGCTTAACTTAAATAGCAGTATGAGTTTCTGGTGAGACACCGGAGGAAATGTTCGCCAGCCAGCGTCCCGCGGTCCAATTCCTCGGGCCTAGTGGTAGTCTGTAAAGTTCAATTTACCACGTTGCTTGGCGTCTTGTGTTCATTGCGGCCGCCAGATTTCGCAGCCTCCTAGACAGGGTGGCTTACAAGCAACGTGAGCGTTCAATGTGTACACCGGGATCTCGCCCGGAATTCAGTCTTTGGCATCACCCATCTAGAACTGAATGAGCGAAAAGCTATTTCTTTCCAACCTCTTATATGCTGCTGGCAGAGCAGGTGCTGTTTAGACACAAAACTGCAGCTACCGAAGGTGTATCAGTACGCCCTTCCTCCAACACCGTACAATCCTTACATACCCGTCAATGCATATCGATCTGCTTACAAAAAAGTGATTTTTGCTTATCCTGGCTTTAGTAGGGAGCCTGGTCGGAGGCCCAAAGCAACTACTAGCTTGTTGCCGGCAATTACAAGAACCTCATATGACCCGGCTGCGTTATCCTTCCGGACTTAGCAAAACATGCCAAAGGTTGCTTTGAATAAATTTGCTTGACACCCTACTTTCTGAAATTCAATGGAACTTGTGTGCTACGCGCTTTGTTCGGGGGTCAAGTGTACCTTTATAGCTTCACTTGGGGAGTGAAGCGGGTATATAATTTAAAAGAATTAATATGTGCATTAAATACTTCAATTCCTGAACTTAATATTATATTAATATACATTAATAAAGCACTTTTATTATCTATAGGAAACATGTTTTCAATTACAGGTCGTGGTAGTGAATGAATGAGGGCGGCATATTTCGCAGCGGCGTACCACAGGCCCGCAATCGTCCCTCCCAAACAATGCGATCGCGCTTCACGTGCTCTTTTACCGTTCATGGGGAAGCTACACCCAAGAGCATCAGACCATCAAAAACAGCAAGTACAGTGACGGAAACGTCCGGCACCATTTATCGGACAGTGTGGCACAACAGCATCAAACGCCATCTTCCAACTGTGCCGTCATGCACAAGGGCACCAACTTCCGGAGAGGCACAGCAGCTGGTCATTAACAGCAGCTTTCTCGAAATTCATTTATACAAACCACTCTAACACACCAAATGAAATGCACTGTCGAGGTCGTCAGAACAGAAAATGGGTTATTTTGGGGACGACTCCGCAAGAATTCGACGCAGATAGCAAGTGGAACAAGCACTACATGGCACCGCCGTCAAAAATTGAGCCTTACCAGAAGCTGTATCCGCTTACCCGTGTTGTTCGCACCAATCCTGGCATTTCATTATCTACACGAAATAGGCAAGCGCTTCGGGCCCGACACAGACACTTTTGCATACTAAGAAGTAGGGAGGATCTTCTCTGGCTGGGCGTCTGAGAATCACCCCAGATTTCTTTGAACTCGTGCAAAACCCTCAAGCAGTCCCGAGATCCATAATAGTTTGCCAAAAGGTGGCACTATTAGCTCCAACAGATTTAGAGAAGCAACGCACCCTCTGAATGGGAACACGCAAGGTGTGGGTCGAAACGCGCAGTGATCACGCTACTCTTGCATCACCGTAACGCGTTAAAAGAAGCAAAAAGCTTGCCCATATTCTTGCCGAATATATGCAACTCCTCAATACATGACACAACTGAGGGCACACAGTGGTATTTCAACAAGCTTAAGGAAAGCATGCACACCGCGAGCCGCGGAAATAGAGAAGCCGATATATTTTGTTGCGATGCTAGCTACTGTTAACACTGAGTCTTTAGTGATGAAATTTCAAGCGCCACGCTGCAATGAGCGTGCGCATGCAATCTCCATTTAATCAAGGGCTTCTACCAGTGCGAGCATATGATGCTCTATTTTATCGCTACCCGCTTTTGTGCAGAGATGCAGCGCAGCAATAAGCATTGGCAGAATCATCTGCAGAATCATCTGGGAGCCTGCTTCTTGGTTTGTAGCGGCCATTAGGCTGTATGAGTTTTTCAGGAGCACATGGCGTCGAATCTCAAGCTTTTATATGCACATTACGGTGAGAACTAAGTGAAATCAGCACATCGCCAACCCTAAACGTTAGGGCCACGACAGACTGGCTAAGTTGGGGACAACAAGCAGGCAAAAAAGCGCAACACTGAACAGGGCTGTGACCTAGTACCATCAGGCTGTTGAACTGGAGAACAATGGCACTCAAATGATCATGGAGGCAGCATCATACATGCAGCTCTGCAGCTCGCTGTGGTTCAATCGCCACTGATTGATGCGCCCGTACAGCAAGCCCAAAGATCATTCGCAAGGAAAGGCAAGAGGGAACGGCAGGCAAGGCCCAGAAGAACGGGAGCATATATCAACAACCTTTCCCGTATATCTCCTTTATTTTGGCGTCTCGCTGGTCTTTTTACTGCTCGGCTCCTTAGACGGCAAATGGGCCCGGCACAAGCCACTTCTGCAAACACTGAAGATGGTGCAGTTAAGCGATGAAGCTATATTGACGCTGAATTATACACACGTATTCACGGGGGTGCCAGATCAAGCGTTCCAGTGCGGATTACCGTTCTTTCTCGATGACACCTACACTCTGTTTGAGCGTCCCAACCCTTATCTGATTGATTAAATGGTGCATGCTGCATACGTATGCGGATCTAGCTTCCAGATGCATTACGCACCTGCACAACCTCTATATCGATTAGCTAAAAAGAGTCTGATGTTTACTTAGACGCCAAACAAGCTCGGCAGTAGCTGGCTTTGCCCTGTTCTCTATGGCACTTTATGCACTTCCCAAAGACGCTCTAGCATTCGTGACCATTCAGATCTTTGCCAACCCCAACTGGCTTGTGGTGTTTGTACGGACAGTCAGAGAAGTATACGACGCCAGTAGTGAGCCGTATTCAGCATTGACCACATGCTCTTCACGAACTTTCTGTTACGGAATAGTTTCTTTTGAAACTTCTAATTATCAGGGTCTCTCTAAGGCGATAACGAAGCAAGCCAGGATGGAAGCCTGCTCTAGAAACAGGCTGAGCATGCGGACGCTCGACGAAAAGGCCCCAAGCTCGAGCTTTGCTTAAGATCTCGAATCTGCCCTTCACTGACTCGCAAATATAGGGATTCACTTCCAAACAGAAAGAGAGCCTACGCGCTTAAGTGCTTAGCGCAGAGAGTGCCATTTGCTTCTATTCCAAGCGTTACTCCCCGCAACTCCTTGAGCGTCTTACCGCTGTTGAGTGGCCATTTGTTTGCAGCATGATTCTGCAGTTTAGATATGGTACCGGAAATCTATTAGGATAGACTTCTAAACTGCAGCTGTAAAGACGTCAGCCAGGGCGGCTCGTCTTCCATGCCAATGCTTGCCGAGTGTGTGGCGCCTTCAGCTCACTCCCTGCGTTCATTCATCCAGGGACGTGAATGTACAGAAATGATTTGGAAGTGCTCTCTGTCTGCACACAACACCCTCCCTTTAGCCCGGCTGAAACCTGTGCCAGCTGTGGATGCCGTCCAGGACACAATATTATGCTGCGTATCAAAACACACCTCGTCCATATCCTCTAATATCGATTGGACCCTCCTACGCTTGGTAAAAAGACCAACTAAGCATCGCAAACTGGCTACCAGTCGAGTGTTACTCAGCGTACGAACTACACCAGGGTGAATTCGCTAGCACCAGTGGAACATTTCCCCAAATTGCTTCCTCCAGTTTTCCTTCGGCTCACGGGGCTCCCGTGGAGTGCTGGCGTTGAGGAACTCAAGAGCGCTGCGTAGAAGCAGGAAGCGGTGCCAGATCTGCTCGCACGATATGCCGACGCAGAGCATCAGCAAGCTGCGTTTGATTAAGGGGCACCGCCGGCGAATAGATCTGCGTGTACTTGTACCTCTAGTACCGCAGGTGGGACAAAGCCTTTCTGGGGCATGTATACAGGATCAGTCACGCGATACAAAGTTGCATGCATCTCGGCATGGGCTTTCTCAGGGTTGCCAGTCGCTGGTATATCAGGTTTGGCTACGCAATCGTTTTCTGCAGCAAGCATAGGTTGCCTGTGTTAAACGGAGAAAAGCGTCTGGTAGTACAAGTGGCGAGGCACACTCATAAATGAGAAGTACTTCACTGATGTTACGTCGCGTTATGTACGGTGGACTATCACTGCCAGTTTCCCGGCCGATTCTTACTCAGCTCTGGCATGTCCTCAGCAAAGCACAACCTAATCACACCCCCCCCAAAAGACAGAAAACACATGAAAACACATGCGAAATCAATGTGCCTACGGTCCAAAAGGATTACGAGGCAGTGCCGTGCTTTTAACGAAGAATGCAAAACCGCAATCCGATACTGCCCCTCATGATCATTGCCACTATTATGGAATTTGCGGAATCAGCCCAGCAACAGTCATCAAACAGAGCATGAAACCGCACATCTGCTATGCAGATAAAGGTTTCCTTTTGCCCACTTTATCACCAACGAGCAGACTGAGTGCAATACGTCGGGTGAGGCCACTCATGACAGAGCCAGCTGCGTTCCACTGGGCCATGCCACGCCATCAGGAAGTACTACCCAAATCTCGACGAAGCAATTTACCCTACGCTGTGGTCTCTCAAAAACGCACATACACGCGCGATTGACCGGACTGCACATCACCGTAGATAAAAACCTACTTTCTAAAATCCAAAGAGATGCAGACAAAGCGCTCCACAAACAGTTCGCCACCCGGCATCTGCCAAATCGTATGGAACCGCATATCATAATTCCTCCGTATTCATGGCTAGACATTTACAAACTAATTATGTTATTAGTAGTGCGAATGTCTAGTAAAGCTTAACGTGCTTAACAGCTATAGAAGCGCCAACGCATTATGGAGTTTTCCATGCACACTTCTTAGAGATTGAGGGAACCCCTCTCTACCCGTTTTCTCTCCAGCAACGGCTGCAGCCACCCACTATGAAACAACTCGACCCTGGTGCTGAACGTGCAACACTCTCTGCCCATCCACCCGTACCGCCGTCTCCCCCCCTCGCTATTTTCTCCAATCCCTAGACTCCACCAAGCCCTAGACCTATCAATGCAAATCAAGTTAACATCAGCCATCACTCACAGTATCTCTACTGCAAAGCGGCAAGCGTATGCAGTCCCTTCACAGTGATATGTTGAAGGACCAGACACATACCGCATCATCAATGGCGTACGCGCCGCTGAGAATTCAACGGCCCTACAAGGCACCCAAGCAGATGGGCCTAAGCCACACGATCGACGCCTCCATGAAACAAGAAGTGCTAGCTACAGTATGCACCTTTAAAAGTCCCGTATCCCCTCCGTAAGCCCTGCCCTATGCCACCCTCCCTAGTTGCGCTCTTGCCATTGCCATGCTCCACGACTACTGAGCAGCTTTCCGCACGATAATTAAGAGACGTCGCGCCCCGGCACCTGCCATCCATTCATACATGGATGCAGCCCAACATGCTGCTGCTCCTTAAAATGGTATCGTGCAGTGACGCCGACAACTCCAAGCGGTGTGCAGGGCATCCCCCGTATAACAAACTGCAATAGCCCACAACACTCCAGCTCAGCATCTACTCATCCAGTCGGTTTGACAACTGATCCATTGTCCTCGACCCAACGAATGCAAGTTGTTCCCGCTGTTGCGTCCCATCTCGATCATCCCACTGCGCACATCCTGAGCCGATTCATGTTCGCCGCAACTCGTACACACCCCACCTTGCGCTCTATTCCAAAGCACTTGCCAACTCTCTATGGGCTCCTCTCAAGCTGCTGAGAGAGGCACCTGTTCAACACTCAGCACACCACTTCATATCTGATGCCACATGCATTCACACCGCATTAGACACGAGCTCAAAAGGTCCACAAATGAAATTCTGTCAAAAAACCACCCACCGATCGCCCTTTTCCCTAAATATTGTATGGCAGATAACAGATGACGCTTGCCACACTTGCCCCTGTTCCCCGGAAGTAGACCACTAAAGCCTTTCAGTCGTCTTCACATGCTCGCAATGCGTACGTCCTGTATATAACGCAATTATCCATTGCTCAAGGCCATTACGTGCTCCTATGCATTCTCGCCTCAAACACGCGCCAATTATCACCAAGCTCTCCGATGCTCAGGCCTTATCTCGCCGCCCCCTCAGCAACTACGAAGTGTTGAAGCAGGCAACACCCCTGCTCCAATGCCAGCAGCCTTTACGTCTCAGAGCTTCAAACCCACGGAATGACTTGCTGACCTGCTAGGCAACGCACCCATGGGTAACGTAACCCCCAAAACACTCAGCGCCATTTACCAAGCGCCGTCGCACCGTATTGACCATTCACCCCAGACGTTCATAGCATAATTGCATGCCACATAAAACAGTTCGCCGCCGTTCCTAGCCATCAAAGCACCGTCAGCATCCGTTCCGCACTGCCATGAGCGCTCCGCGTGAGTACGAAACGAAAACACCTACTGTGAACCAGTATGCGAGTTCCCCTCATGTAGCCACTGCCACCTCACTCCCTGACGTTCACCCCGGCCGCCACTAGCACGTGCTCTTCCTCAAGAGCTGAAGTAATAACGTCGACTGACTTGGACAGGCTGTAGAGGTCTTACAACGAGTATAATCTCCCCTGCATGATCGTCTCGGGGATGCAAATGCTCTCACGCACATCGCACAGGAAAAACCCAAGACGCCAGCCGCTCGGTACCATTCGCCAAAACCCGTCGCGCCCATTTGGGCACACAACCCAAACCGTCCGCATCACTGGCGATACACACTCAGGACAGTTCGTCGCTTTTCTTAATCATCCAGTCATCGTCTATATCCGTGCGGTACCCCCGTGAGTGCTGCTGGTCCTGTGCTGGCAAGGAAAACATACTTTCTGAACCAGTACGAAGTGCATTTGCCCATCCAAGCCCCCACCATGTACCCACTTCCGCCGTACCACCTCACGTGCAACACCCAACCAACAATACCACGTGATCTTCCTCATGCTCCAAGGCTACACTGAATAGCGAGTTCTACAACCAGAGAGTTCGTACCACCACCACCTCCGCTCCACTCAGAAACACCAGCTCGCGAATACCAACTCCCTTACGCTCATCCACGACCGCTACAGCCTTCCGCTTACCTCCAAGCCCAAAAGAACCTTTATTGAAACAATAGAGTCCATGAAACACGGATTGCTGCTGGTTGCTCGACGCGCTTGCACAGCGGCAAGCAAACCTCCGCAGTGAGTGGTGCAAACCAAATATTAAGCTGCGCTTCGGCCAGGGATCGTCGCCCGTGCCATCCTCGCCATTTCCTCCAATCCCTAGGCCCCACCATTCCCTAGACCTATCAATGCAAATCAAGTTAACATCAGCCATCACTCACAGTATCTCTACTGCAAAGCGGCAAGCGTATGCAGTCCCTTCACAGTGATATGTTGAAGGACCAGACACATACCGCATCATCAGTGGCGTACGCGCCGCTGAGAATTCAACGGCCCTACAAGGCACCCAAGCAGATGGGCCTAAGCCACACGATCGACGCCTCCATGAAACAAGAAGTGCTAGCTACAGTATGCACCTTTAAAAGTCCCGTATCCCCTCCGTAAGCCCTGCCCTATGCCACCCTCCCTAGTTGCGCTCTTGCCATTGCCATGCTCCACGACTACTGAGCAGCTTTCCGCACGATAATTAAGAGACGTCGCGCCCCGGCACCTGCCATCCATTCATACATGGATGCAGCCCAACATGCTGCTGCTCCTTAAAATGGTATCGTGCAGTGACGCCGACAACTCCAAGCGGTGTGCAGGGCATCCCCCGTATAACAAACTGCAATAGCCCACAACACTCCAGCTCAGCATCTACTCATCCAGTCGGTTTGACAACTGATCCATTGTCCTCGACCCAACGAATGCAAGTTGTTCCCGCTGTTGCGTCCCATCTCGATCATCCCACTGCGCACATCCTGAGCCGATTCATGTTCGCCGCAACTCGTACACACCCCACCTTGCGCTCTATTCCAAAGCACTTGCCAACTCTCTATGGGCTCCTCTCAAGCTGCTGAGAGAGGCACCTGTTCAACACTCAGCACACCACTTCATATCTGATGCCACATGCATTCACACCGCATTAGACACGAGCTCAAAAGGTCCACAAATGAAATTCTGTCAAAAAACCACCCACCGATCGCCCTTTTCCCTAAATATTGTATGGCAGATAACAGATGACGCTTGCCACACTTGCCTCTGTTCCCCGGAAGTAGACCACTAGAGCCTTTCAGTTGTCTTCACATGCTCGCAATGCGTACGTCCTGTATATAACGCAATTATCCATTGCTCAAGGCCATTACGTGCTCCTATGCATTCTCGCCTCAAACACGCGCCAATTATCACCAAGCTCTCCGATGCTCAGGCCTTATCTCGCCGCCCCCTCAGCAACTACGAAGTGTTGAAGCAGGCAACACCCCTGCTCCAATGCCAGCAGCCTTTACGTCTCAGAGCTTCAAACCCACGGAATGACTTGCTGACCTGCTAGGCAACGCACCCATGGGTAACGTAACCCCCAAAACACTCAGCGCCATTTACCAAGCGCCGTCGCACCGTATTGACCATTCACCCCAGACGTTCATAGCATAATTGCATGCCACATAAAACAGTTCGCCGCCGTTCCTAGCCATCAAAGCACCGTCAGCATCCGTTCCGCACTGCCATGAGCGCTCCGCGTGAGTACGAAACGAAAACACCTACTGTGAACCAGTATGCGAGTTCCCCTCATGTAGCCACTGCCACCTCACTCCCTGACGTTCACCCCGGCCGCCACTAGCACGTGCTCTTCCTCAAGAGCTGAAGTAATAACGTCGACTGACTTGGACAGGCTGTAGAGGTCTTACAACGAGTATAATCTCCCCTGCATGATCGTCTCGGGGATGCAAATGCTCTCACGCACATCGCACAGGAAAAACCCAAGCCGCCAGCCGCTCGGTACCATTCGCCAAAACCCGTCGCGCCCATTTGGGCACACAACCCAAACCGTCCGCATCACTGGCGATACACACTCAGGACAGTTCGTCGCTTTTCTTAATCATCCAGTCATCGTCTATATCCGTGCGGTACCCCCGTGAGTGCTGCTGGTCCTGTGCTGGCAAGGAAAACATACTTTCTGAACCAGTACGAAGTGCATTTGCCCATCCAAGCCCAGACCATGTACCCACTTCCGCCGTACCACCTCACGTGCAACACCCAACCAACAATACCACGTGATCTTCCTCATGCTCCAAGGCTACACTGAATAGCGAGTTCTACAACCAGAGAGTTCGTACCACCACCACCTCCGCTCCACTCAGAAACACCAGCTCGCGAATACCAACTCCCTTACGCTCATCCACGACCGCTACAGCCTTCCGCTTACCTCCAAGCCCAAAAGAACCTTTATTGAAACAATAGAGTCCATGAAACACGGATTGCTGCTGGTTGCTCGACGCGCTTGCACAGCGGCAAGCAAACCTCCGCAGTGAGTGGTGCAAACCAAATATTAAACTGCACTTCGGCCAGGGATCGTCGCCCGTGCCATCCTCGCCATTTCCTCCAATCCCTAGGCCCCACCATTCCCTAGACCTATCAATGCAAATCAAGTTAACATCAGCCATCACTCACAGTATCTCTACTGCAAAGCGGCAAGCGTATGCAGTCCCTTCACAGCGAGATGCGGTGAAGGACCAGACACATACCGCATCATCAGTGGCGTACGCGCCGCTGAGAATTCAACGGCCCTACAAGACACCCAAGCAGATGGACCTAAGCCACACGATCGACGCCTCCATGAAACAAGAAGTGCTAGCTACAGTATGCACCTTTAAAAGTCCCGTATCCCCTCCGTAAGCCCTGCCCTATGCCACCCTCCCTAGTTGCGCTCTTGCCATTGCCATGCTCCACGACTACTGAGCAGCTTTCCGCACGATAATTAAGAGACGTCGCGCCCCGGCACCTGCCATCCATTCATACATGGATGCAGCCCAACATGCTGCTGCTCCTTAAAATGGTATCGTGCAGTGACGCCGACAACTCCAAGCGGTGTGCAGGGCATCCCCCGTATAACAAACTGCAATAGCCCACAACACTCCAGCTCAGCATCTACTCATCCAGTCGGTTTGACAACTGATCCATTGTCCTCGACCCAACGAATGCAAGTTGTTCCCGCTGTTGCGTCCCATCTCGATCATCCCACTGCGCACATCCTGAGCCGATTCATGTTCGCCGCAACTCGTACACACCCCACCTTGCGCTCTATTCCAAAGCACTTGCCAACTCTCTATGGGCTCCTCTCAAGCTGCTGAGAGAGGCACCTGTTCAACACTCAGCACACCACTTCATATCTGATGCCACATGCATTCACACCGCATTAGACACGAGCTCAAAAGGTCCACAAATGAAATTCTGTCAAAAAACCACCCACCGATCGCCCTTTTCCCTAAATATTGTATGGCAGATAACAGATGACGCTTGCCACACTTGCCCCTGTTCCCCGGAAGTAGACCACTAGAGCCTTTCAGTTGTCTTCACATGCTCGCAATGCGTACGTCCTGTATATAACGCAATTATCCATTGCTCAAGGCCATTACGTGCTCCTATGCATTCTCGCCTCAAACACGCGCCAATTATCACCAAGCTCTCCGATGCTCAGGCCTTATCTCGCCGCCCCCTCAGCAGCTACGAAGTGTTGAAGCAGGTAACACCCCCGCTCCAACGCCAGCAGCCTTTACGTCTCAGAGCTTCAAACCCACAGAATGACTTGCTGACCTGCTAGGCAACGCACCCATGGGTAACGTAACCCCCAAAACGCTCAGCGCCATTTACCAAGCGCCGTCGCACCGTATTGACCATTCACCCCAGACGTTCATAGCATAATTGCATGTCACATAAAACAGTTCGCCGCCGTTCCTAGTCATCAAAGCACCGTCAGCATCCGTTCCGCACTGCCATGAGCGCTCCGCGTGAGTACGAAACGAAAACGCCTACTGTGAACCAGTATGCGAGTTCCCCTCATGTAGCCACTGCCACCTCACTCCCTGACGTTCACCCCGGCCGCCACTAGCACGTGCTCTTCCTCAAGAGCTGAAGTAATAACGTCGACTGACTTGGACAGGCTGTAGAGGTCTTACAACGAGTATAATCTCCCCTGCATGATCGTCTCGGGGATGCAAATGCTCTCACGCACATCGCACAGGAAAAACCCAAGCCGCCAGCCGCTCGGTACCATTCGCCAAAACCCGTCGCGCCCATTTGGGCACACAACCCAAACCGTCCGCATCACTGGCGATACACACTCAGGACAGTTCGTCGCTTTTCTTAATCATCCAGTCATCGTCTATATCCGTGCGGTACCCCCGTGAGTGCTGCTGGTCCTGTGCTGGCAAGGAAAACATACTTTCTGAACCAGTACGAAGTGCATTTGCCCATCCAAGCCCCCACCATGTACCCACTTCCGCCGTACCACCTCACGTGCAACACCCAACCAACAATACCACGTGATCTTCCTCATGCTCCAAGGCTACACTGAATAGCGAGTTCTACAACCAGAGAGTTCGTACCACCACCACCTCCGCTCCACTCAGAAACACCAGCTCGCGAATACCAACTCCCTTACGCTCATCCACGACCGCTACAGCCTTCCGCTTACCTCCAAGCCCAAAAGAACCTTTATTGAAACAATAGAGTCCATGAAACACGGATTGCTGCTGGTTGCTCGACGCGCTTGCACAGCGGCAAGCAAACCTCCGCAGTGAGTGGTGCAAACCAAATATTAAACTGCACTTCGGCCAGGGATCGTCGCCCGTGCCATCCTCGCCATTTCCTCCAATCCCTAGGCCCCACCACTCCCTAGACCTATCAATGCAAATCAAGTTAACATCAGCCATCACTCACAGTATCTCTACTGCAAAGCGGCAAGCGTATGCAGTCCCTTCACAGCGAGATGCGGTGAAGGACCAGACACATACCGCATCATCAGTGGCGTACGCGCCGCTGAGAATTCAACGGCCCTACAAGACACCCAAGCAGATGGACCTAAGCCACACGATCGACGCCTCCATGAAACAAGAAGTGCTAGCTACAGTATGCACCTTTAAAAGTCCCGTATCCCCTCCGTAAGCCCTGCCCTATGCCACCCTCCCTAGTTGCGCTCTTGCCATTGCCATGCTCCACGACTACTGAGCAGCTTTCCGCACGATAATTAAGAGACGTCGCGCCCCGGCACCTGCCATCCATTCATCCATGGATGCAGCCCAACATGCTGCTGCTCCTTAAAATGGTATCGTGCAGTGACGCCGACAACTCCAAGCGGTGTGCAGGGCATCCCCCGTATAACAAACTGCAATAGCCCACAACACTCCAGCTCAGCATCTACTCATCCAGTCGGTTTGACAACTGATCCATTGTCCTCGACCCAACGAATGCAAGTTGTTCCCGCTGTTGCGTCCCATCTCGATCATCCCACTGCGCACATCCTGAGCCGATTCATGTTCGCCGCAACTCGTACACACCCCACCTTGCGCTCTATTCCAAAGCACTTGCCAACTCTCTATGGGCTCCTCTCAAGCTGCTGAGAGAGGCACCTGTTCAACACTCAGCACACCACTTCATATCTGATGCCACATGCATTCACACCGCATTAGACACGAGCTCAAAAGGTCCACAAATGAAATTCTGTCAAAAAACCACCCACCGATCGCCCTTTTCCCTAAATATTGTATGGCAGATAACAGATGACGCTTGCCACACTTGCCCCTGTTCCCCGGAAGTAGACCACTAGAGCCTTTCAGTCGTCTTCACATGCTCGCAATGCGTACGTCCTGTATATAACGCAATTATCCATTGCTCAAGGCCATTACGTGCTCCTATGCATTCTCGCCTCAAACACGCGCCAATTATCACCAAGCTCTCCGATGCTCAGGCCTTATCTCGCCGCCCCCTCAGCAGCTACGAAGTGTTGAAGCAGGTAACACCCCCGCTCCAATGCCAGCAGCCTTTACGTCTCAGAGCTTCAAACCCACAGAATGACTTGCTGACCTGCTAGGCAACGCACCCATGGGTAACGTAACCCCCAAAACACTCAGCGCCATTTACCAAGCGCCGTCGCACCGTATTGACCATTCACCCCAGACGTTCATAGCATAATTGCATGCCACATAAAACAGTTCGCCGCCGTTCCTAGTCATCAAAGCACCGTCAGCATCCGTTCCGCACTGCCATGAGCGCTCCGCGTGAGTACGAAACGAAAACACCTACTGTGAACCAGTATGCGAGTTCCCCTCATGTAGCCACTGTCACCTCACTCCCTGACGTTCACCCCGGCCGCCACTAGCACGTGCTCTTCCTCAAGAGCTGAAGTAATAACGTCGACTGACTTGGACAGGCTGTAGAGGTCTTACAACGAGTATAATCTCCCCTGCATGATCGTCTCGGGGATGCAAATGCTCTCACGCACATCGCACAGGAAAAACCCAAGACGCCAGCCGCTCGGTACCATTCGCCAAAACCCGTCGCGCCCACTTGGGCACACAACCCAAACCGTCCGCATCACTGGCGATACACACTCAGGACAGTTCGTCGCTTTTCTTAATCATCCAGTCATCGTCTATATCCGTGCGGTACCCCCGTGAGTGCTGCTGGTCCTGTGCTGGCAAGGAAAACATACTTTCTGAACCAGTACGAAGTGCATTTGCCCATCCAAGCCCCCACCATGTACCCACTTCCGCCGTACCACCTCACGTGCAACACCCAACCAACAATACCACGTGATCTTCCTCATGCTCCAAGGCTACACTGAATAGCGAGTTCTACAACCAGAGAGTTCGTACCACCACCACCTCCGCTCCACTCAGAAACACCAGCTCGCGAATACCAACTCCCTTACGCTCATCCACGACCGCTACAGCCTTCCGCTTACCTCCAAGCCCAAAAGAACCTTTATTGAAACAATAGAGTCCATGAAACACGGATTGCTGCTGGTTGCTCGACGCGCTTGCACAGCGGCAAGCAAACCTCCGCAGTGAGTGGTGCAAACCAAATATTAAGCTGCGCTTCGGCCAGGGATCGTCGCCCGTGCCATCCTCGCCATTTCCTCCAATCCCTAGGCCCCACCATTCCCTAGACCTATCAATGCAAATCAAGTTAACATCAGCCATCACTCACAGTATCTCTACTGCAAAGCGGCAAGCGTATGCAGTCCCTTCACAGTGATATGTTGAAGGACCAGACACATACCGCATCATCAGTGGCGTACGCGCCGCTGAGAATTCAACGGCCCTACAAGGCACCCAAGCAGATGGGCCTAAGCCACACGATCGACGCCTCCATGAAACAAGAAGTGCTAGCTACAGTATGCACCTTTAAAAGTCCCGTATCCCCTCCGTAAGCCCTGCCCTATGCCACCCTCCCTAGTTGCGCCCTTGCCATTGCCATTCTCCACGACTACTGAGCAGCTTTCCGCACGATAATTAAGAGACGTCGCGCCCCGGCACCTGCCATCCATTCATACATGGATGCAGCCCAACATGCTGCTGCTCCTTAAAATGGTATCGTGCAGTGACGCCGACAACTCCAAGCGGTGTGCAGGGCATCCCCCGTATAACAAACTGCAATAGCCCACAACACTCCAGCTCAGCATCTACTCATCCAGTCGGTTTGACAACTGATCCATTGTCCTCGACCCAACGAATGCAAGTTGTTCCCGCTGTTGCGTCCCATCTCGATCATCCCACTGCGCACATCCTGAGCCGATTCATGTTCGCCGCAACTCGTACACACCCCACCTTGCGCTCTATTCCAAAGCACTTGCCAACTCTCTATGGGCTCCTCTCAAGCTGCTGAGAGAGGCACCTGTTCAACACTCAGCACACCACTTCATATCTGATGCCACATGCATTCACACCGCATTAGACACGAGCTCAAAAGGTCCACAAATGAAATTCTGTCAAAAAACCACCCACCGATCGCCCTTTTCCCTAAATATTGTATGGCAGATAACAGATGACGCTTGCCACACTTGCCCCTGTTCCCCGGAAGTAGACCACTAGAGCCTTTCAGTCGTCTTCACATGCTCGCAATGCGTACGTCCTGTATGTAACGCAATTATCCATTGCTCAAGGCCATTACGTGCTCCTATGCATTCTCGCCTCAAACACGCGCCAATTATCACCAAGCTCTCCGATGCTCAGGCCTTATCTCGCCGCCCCCTCAGCAGCTACGAAGTGTTGAAGCAGGTAACACCCCCGCTCCAATGCCAGCAGCCTTTACGTCTCAGAGCTTCAAACCCACAGAATGACTTGCTGACCTGCTAGGCAACGCACCCATGGGTAACGTAACCCCCAAAAGACTCAGCGCCATTTACCAAGCGCCGTCGCACCGTATTGACCATTCACCCCAGACGTTCATAGCATAATTGCATGTCACATAAAACAGTTCGCCGCCGTTCCTAGTCATCAAAGCACCGTCAGCATCCGTTCCGCACTGCCATGAGCGCTCCGCGTGAGTACGAAACGAAAACACCTACTGTGAACCAGTATGCGAGTTCCCCTCATGTAGCCACTGTCACCTCACTCCCTGACGTTCACCCCGGCCGCCACTAGCACGTGCTCTTCCTCAAGAGCTGAAGTAATAACGTCGACTGACTTGGACAGGCTGTAGAGGTCTTACAACGAGTATAATCTCCCCTGCATGATCGTCTCGGGGATGCAAATGCTCTCACGCACATCGCACAGGAAAAACCCAAGACGCCAGCCGCTCGGTACCATTCGCCAAAACCCGTCGCGCCCATTTGGGCACACAACCCAAACCGTCCGCATCACTGGCGATACACACTCAGGACAGTTCGTCGCTTTTCTTAATCATCCAGTCATCGTCTATATCCGTGCGGTGCCCCCGTGAGTGCTGCTGGTCCTGTGCTGGCAAGGAAAACATACTCTCTGAACCAGTACGAAGTGCGTTTGCCCATCCAAGCCCCCACCATGTACCCACTTCCACCGTACCACCTCACA
Organism: Eimeria praecox; assembly: GCA_963920595.1. NCBI lineage: Eukaryota > Apicomplexa > Conoidasida > Eucoccidiorida > Eimeriidae > Eimeria > Eimeria praecox. The sequence goes on from OY986949.1 coordinate 271,545, forward strand.
TGCAACACCCAACCAGCATTACCACGTGATCTTCCTCATGCTACAAAGCTACACTGAAAAGCGAGTTCTACAACCAGAGAGTTCGTACCACCACCACCTCCGCTCCGCTCAGAAACACCAGCTCGCGAATACCAACTCCCTTGCGCTCATCCACGACCGCTGCTGCCTTCCGCTTACCTCCAAGCCCAAAAGAACTCTTATTGAAACAATAGAGTCCATGAAACACGGATTGCTGCTGGTTGCTCGATGCGCTTGCACAGCGGCAAGCAAACCTCCGCAGTGAGTGGTGCAAACCAAATATTAAACTGCGCTTCGGCCAGGGATCGTCGCCCGTGCCATCCTCGCCATTTCCTCCAATCCCTAGGCCCCACCATTCCCTAGACCTACCAATGCAAATCAAGTAACATCAGCCATCACTCACAGTATCTCTACTGCAAAGCGGCAAGCGTATGCAGTCCCTTCACAGCGAGATGTGGTGAAGGACCAGACACATACCGCATCATCAGTGGCGTACGCGCCGCTGAGAATTCAACGGCCCTACAAGACACCCAAGCAGATGGACCTAAGCCACTCTGTCGAAGCCTCCACGAAAACGCCGGCCACCCCTAGCACATGGGCTTCTGCAAGAGCTGAAATAATAACGTCGACTGACTTGGACAGGCTGTAGAGGTCTTACAACGAGTATAATCTCCCCTGCATGATCGTCTCGGGGATGCAAATGCTCTCACGCACATCGCACAGGAAAAACCCAAGACGCCAGCCGCTCGGTACCATTCGCCAAAACCCGTCGCGCCCATTTGGGCACACAACCCAAACCGTCCGCATCACTGGCGATACACACTCAGGACAGTTCGTCGCTTTTCTTAATCATCCAGTCATCGTCTATATCCGTGCGGTACCCCCGTGAGTGCTGCTGGTCCTGTGCTGGCAAGGAAAACATACTCTCTGAACCAGTACGAAGTGCGTTTGCCCATCCAAGCCCAGACCATGTACCCACTTCCACCGTTCCCCCTCACATGCAACACCCAACCAACATTACCACGTGCTCTTCCTCATGCTCCAAAGCTACGCTGAAAAGCGAGTTCTTCAACCAGAGAGTTCGTACCACCACCACCTCCGTTCCGCTCAGAAACACCAGCTCGCGAATACCAACTCCCTTACGCTCATCCACGACCGCTACAGCCTTCCGCTTACCTCCAAGCCCAAAAGAACCTTTATTGAAACAATAGAGTCCATGAAACACGGATTGCTGCTGGTTGCTCGACGCGCTTGCACAGCGGCATGTAAACCTCCGCAGTGAGTGGTGCAAACCAAATATTAAACTGCGCTTCGGCCAGGGATCGTCGCCCGTGCCATCCTCGCCATTTCCTCCAATCCCTAGGCCCCACCATTCCCTAGACCTACCAATGCAAATCAAGTAACATCAGCCATCACTCACAGTATCTCTACTGCAAAGCGGCAAGCGTATGCAGTCCCTTCACAGTGAGATGTGGTGAAGGACCAGACACATAAAGCATCATCAGTGGCGTACGCGCCGCTGAGAATTCAACGGCCATACAAGACACCCAAGTAGATGGACCTAAGCCACTCTGTCGAAGCCTCCACGAAAACGCCGGCCACCCCTAGCACATGGGCTTCTGCAAGAGCTGAAATAATAACGTCGACTGACTTGGACAGGCTGTAGAGGTCTTACAACGTGTATAATCTCCCCTGCATCACCGTCGCGGGGATGCAAATGCTCTCACGCACATCGCACAGGAAAAAATCAAGCCGCCAGCCGCTCGGCACCATTCGCCAAAACCCCTCGCGCCGCACTGCGCACACAACCCTTCTGTCAACAACCGTCGGCTTCACTGGCGATACACACTCAGGACAGTTCGTCGCTTTTCTTAATCATCCAGTCATCGTCGACATCCATGCGGTATCCCCGTCAGTGCTGCTGGTCCTGTGCTGGCAAAGAAAACACACTCTCTGAATCAGTACGAAGTGCGTTTGCCCATCCAAGCCCCCACCATGTACCCACTTCCACCGTTCCCCCTCACATGCAACACCCAACCAACATTACCACGTGCTCTTCCTCATGCTCCAAAGCTACGCTGAAAAGCGAGTTCTTCAACCAGAGAGTTCGTACCACCACCACCTCCGTTCCGCTCAGAAACACCAGCTCGCGAATACCAACTCCCTTGCGCTCATCCACGACCGCTGCAGCCTTCCGCTTACCTCCAAGCCCAAAAGAACTCTTATTGAAACAATATAGTCCATGAAACACGGATTGCTGCTGGTTGCTCGACGCGCTCGCACAGCGGCAAGCAGACCTCCGCAGTGAGTGGTGCAAACCAAATATTAAACTGCGCTTCGGCCAGGGATCGTCGCCCGTGCCATCCTCGCCATTTCCTCCAATCCCTAGGCCCCACCATTCCCTAGACCTATCAATGCAAATCAAGTTAACATCAGCCATCACTCACAGTATCTCTACTGCAAAGCGGCAAGCGTATGCAGTCCCTTCACAGTGAGATGTGGTGAAGGACCAGACACATAAAGCATCATCAGTGGCGTACGCGCCGCTGAGAATTCAACGGCCATACAAGACACCCAAGTAGATGGACCTAAGCCACTCTGTCGAAGCCTCCACGAAAACGCCGGCCACCCCTAGCACATGGGCTTCTGCAAGAGCTGAAATAATAACGTCGACTGACTTGGACAGGCTGTAGAGGTCTTACAACGCGTATAATCTCCCCTGCATCACCGTCGCGGGGATGCAAATGCTCTCACGCACATCGCACAGGAAAAAATCAAGCCGCCAGCCGCTCGGCACCATTCGCCAAAACCCCTCGCGCCGCACTGCGCACACAACCCTTCTGTCAACAATCGTCGGCTTCACTGGCGATACACACTCAGGACAGTTCGTCGCTTTTCTTAATCATCCAGTCATCGTCGACATCCATGCGGTATCCCCGTCAGTGCTGCTGGTCCTGTGCTGGCAAAGAAAACACACTCTCTGAATCAGTACGAAGTGCGTTTGCCCATCCAAGCCCCCACCATGTACCCACTTCCACCGTACCACCTCACATGCAACACCCAACCAACATTACCACGTGCTCTTCCTCATGCTCCAAAGCTACGCTGAAAAGCGAGTTCTTCAACCAGAGAGTTCGTACCACCACCACCTCCGTTCCGCTCAGAAACACCAGCTCGCGAATACCAACTCCCTTACGCTCATCCACGACCGCTACAGCCTTCCGCTTACCTCCAAGCCCAAAAGAACCTTTATTGAAACAATAGAGTCCATGAAACACGGATTGCTGCTGGTTGCTCGACGCGCTCGCACAGCGGCAAGCAGACCTCCGCAGTGAGTGGTGCAAACCAAATATTAAACTGCGCTTCGGCCAGGGATCGTCGCCCGTGCCATCCTCGCCATTTCCTCCAATCCCTAGGCCCCACCATTCCCTAGACCTACCAATGCAAATCAAGTAACATCAGCCATCACTCACAGTGTCTCTACTGCAAAGCGGCAAGCGCATGCAGTCCCCTCACAGTGAGATGTGGTGAAGGACCAGACACATACCGCATCATCAGTGGCGTACGCGCCGCTGAGAATTCAACGGGATATTAGTGCACGCTCTTGCTAGGCCCGGAAAACTGTAATGCGGTTATTCTAGCCTTCTGTAGAGGCATGAAACTAGTTTGTGTCCGCCACCCCCACCGCCTTGCGACTGCAAACGTCCCTTTGCGAGCCGAGCGCTGGCACACCTTTGTGTACACCCTAATGGATTAGGCAAGGATGCAAAACCGGTGCGTTTTTCACCAGCAGTTTTCCACTATATCTGCGCATCTATCCTTCGGTTTGACGTCTGCCACACAGCTCAAATACTTAGGACAGGCTTCTCCCACGTCATTGAGCCTTCCAGACTATTTCCTCAGCTCATGTCTAGCGCAAGTACTCATCTTTCCCACAGCGGATGGCCAAACGGCTTTGCACACTTTTCTTTAATATACATCAACTGTTGTTGCCCTGTCCCGCTTATTAGCTATCTCGCCGCTCGCCTCTCAGTCTTCAGAATAGCAACCTGACTGATACACGCATTTCAGCCTTAGCAGCAATTGCATGTTTTTCATCCCTACCTACATGACCCGCCATATGTACGGAGATTATGCGTACGGAACAAGCAGCCCACTGGGCATCGGCATCCCAGACCCAGCAGCCATCATAACTGGACCTTGTGAGGGTTCTTCAGGCCCTCAAGAAATGTTACAATCAGCGGTAGATAGCATGCAGCGCTAAGCCACTCCTCCTTGTGAGGGTTTTTCAGGCCCCCAAGAAATGTTACAATCAGCGGTAGATAGCATGCAGCGCTACTGCTAGCACAAACGTCGCAGTACCGCTTGATCTAGACACCTGCAGCTCACAGCCCAAAATCTGGCGCAGGGACACACGAAGAAATCCACATTCCCATTCTCCGGAATCGTGTTATCTGTCGCTGTTCATTGCTGCACCGTTCACAAAATAAACCCATTCTAGGGCCTTAAGGCACCTTCAATCTCGACTGCTGTTGCCACAAACCATGCGTTACCACTGCAAATACGAAAATGCCATATTCAAACCAAACGACGGCCTCTCATGGGATGGCGAAGAGTACACTTAGCCACCTCGCGCTGTTCCTGCTCCCAGATCAGACAACCCCGCTGGCTGCGCCAGTGAAGACCCATCCCGCACATATTTACAAACGCATGCGGATCCCTGCCCTAGGGCAAGCCATCTACTGTCAAGGGACAGTACACATACAAATATCCTTTTTAATTGGTAGCAGGTTTTGCCTTATGCTCAGCAACGCGATTTTTGCATGATGGCAGTGCAGGGTATTCCAGGGTATATGCCCGAATCTCGGATTTGCTCTGGAGATGGCGAAAAGGCTCCGCATAGTATCGGGTGGGCTTGCAAAGCTAGTTCATGAATGCATCCTTTAACCTCGCAAACTCAACAAATTCCTCTGCTTGTTTTGGGCAACCGTTGAAGTCAGCATGGTTGCTCTTAGAAGAGTCCGCTGCAAAAGCAGAAGTAGGAAGCCGTTGGCAGAATGAGCTTCTTGGACGACCACAACTCAGAATGTGGCATCTTCAAAGCAGAGCCCTTCGTTGACCTTTACGAGCCCTGACAGGAAAAAAGAGAACACTTTGTTTCCTTAGCTTTTGTCACTCTACCTTGCTGTATCGCCGCAGATCTCGCCAATTTCAAACCTGTCAACGATGTCACCATGTTTTGCGTAGCCAACTGACAGCGTCCCTTAAGGACGGCCTTCTTCCATTCGAGTGCAATAAGCGTATGCGGCATTTTACACTTTGCTTTGCTCCCTGATTTGGCTGAGCATTTCCTTCTGCTTCAATCCCTGTACCCATACTCTCATTGCCCTGCCCAGTGCTGTTTTCCTGCGGATTCGCATGGAGGGCCATGCAGGCGCCCAATTCAGAACATCCCCAGCATAAAACACAACAAGAGTTGGGCCTGTGAAGCCTGCTTAAGCAAGGAAGCCACGCACTGCTGCCACAGTTGCCCGCGTACGTATATACACTCGAAATATCCGTTCTGGAGTCAAGCTCCATAACCCAAGGGCGGCGTATGCGGCCGCATATATCAACCCACAAACTGAACATGCGAGCGGGCACTGCCATATGCTCCACGACGTAGACGCTCACAAATGTAGAAGGAGATCTAGAACCCCGGCATGCCATATTAATCACTCAAATAGAAAACTTATCGTCCGTCGGCATGCACGCACAAACTGTGCAGTGAGGACGCAATAGAGCCACCGAACTGGCCCTGTGGGAGTAAAGGGTAGCAAACATTAAAATGCATCCGTTTCCTGTATGCAACAGCTGCACGAATCACAGTCACGTCGCACCTGGATCCGCTGCAGTTACACCATCAAGCGTACCCCAGCGTAGGACAGTTGGTCGCCACCTCTCATCACTATTAGCATCCTCATGCATATTCCACAACCTAGCCATTCGCTAGCTGAATGCTACTTTAACTCTGTATTCGAGCGGAGCATCTGTTCTAATTTTAAACGGACATGAAGTACCCACCAATAGCTTGCATACCCTCGTGGCCACCGCAATCGAGTTCTCAACTCTGGGGGATAGCATTGCCGATGAACTCACCGCATTTGCAAGCCAAGAAGGCGATTGCTGCAAGTGAGAAACACGCTACCAATGATGTTCGGAAGCCTGCAGGCTCGGGTGTACTTGCTGCCGCATACCACAGCATTCCTATATCCCATCTATACTCCTTCAATTATCGTCGTGCCTAACAGTAAAGCGATTGCTGAAGCATGCAATGCTGACGGAAACCCTGCTTTACCAGCTGCACAATCCTGGACACCGAGGGTACTCTAGACATTACCCCGCACCAAGCATTCCCTGCTTAAAACGGTGCCTCCCCCCCTTCTGTTTAGAAGTAACTCTTCCCTCTGCTCATCCTGATTAGCCTGTTGCCTTCAACACGCGTACATACAAACGACAAACTACGGCACACTTCTGCACCCGAGCTGCGGTGGCCTCTGCAGGTGTATCATGGAAATTAGGTTTCATTCATCCAAATCAAGGCATCCAATCGCATTAACTTGGGCAGGGGCTATGAAACGCGTCTCGCAATAGTTAGCATTGTAATTGTTTTCTAGGATTACAGCGCATCAGCAACCTAAACGGCACCTACCAAAACCTTAGTGTAGTGCATCGTTCGCTGATGGCCCAGAGGCTACCCACACGCTCAGCCGCTGCTTCCTTCAACGCAAACATTAAACTCTGAGTTTTTTATGGCCACAGTCGACACAGAGCATCGACTGCGTGCCAAGTGGCTGATAATCTGGGGTTTCGTTTGCTCGTCAGAAGACCATGAACGCACATCCTAAAACGCATGGTGTGTTGTATCAATGCAGTAGAGATCCAATACATGATGCACGCTGGGTGATTACTCGTCACGCTTTTCAACGCAACAGCATTTCACGTTGCATGTTTAGATGCTCTCGTCTAACCGTTTTGTAACCCAAGCTCCCAACTGCTTGCTCTTCAGTATTACCACCAGACAGCGGCCGACCAGCATACACTGGCCGGTAACGTGCACGGAGAGGCGTACGAAATGTAACTAGGGCGTCTTGAGTCCTCACACCAGAGCTTAGTGCTTTGGCAACACCAATTAGGCTGCGCACGCCACCTGGCACCGTACACTCTAAGCCAAACGCCCACAACCCCTTGCATTCCCAATAGCGTCACCTTCTTGTGAGCAGGCAACCGCGTCGTGAAGAGCCTGATCGGCCTGGCGGGCAGTGTTGCATAACCGCATAGATGATAGAGGGGCTCCGTTTCTGGAATAAAGCATTCAGGGCCCTGTTGATGATCGCCTTCCTCAACTCTTGTTAGGGCATATGCAGGTGAATGCACATGAGCACACAACGATGCACACACACACACACACACACACACACACACACACACACACACACACACACACACACACACACACACGCACAAATATACAAACAATCCGACATCGAGCTTCCAATGCTTTATCGCTCCTTAGGAGGCGTGCAGTGAGGGCCGATTCTGGGAGTCAGCCTTTGGAAATTTGACCTAAGCTCGCCAAATAAGGGCGAAGCCACGCCAACGTTCGTAGAGCTACACCAACCAGCACACAGTCAACTCCGGCGCACGCAACCAAGTCTGTTGCTCTTGCCCTGTTGGCTCTATCCGCAGGCTGTAGGTAAAAAAGCTGAAGACCGTGGTTCATGGCGGAACAGGCCCCACGGCAGCTGCAGTTCCGTGGGTCTGTTCATTCAAAACCAAGGACTAGGTTTGCGACCGCCTACCTCAGGGAGGCTGCTATGCCTCTGCTGCCCTCAAAAGAATTGAAGCAATGTATTGATAACATCTCGATCCTACGTACACAATGCTATAGCAGCTCGCTTTCTACGGGTATGATACCTTGCACAAAGCAAGCTGGCGTGCACGTGTGCACCTCCATGAAAGCACCGCATTTACAGCCCATTCTCCCCCAAGCATTGTTAAATAGCACCGACAACGTCACCATACGCTTGTGGCTGTTTGGGTCAGCGCTAAGTGAAGCGAGAAAACAGCATCCGCCTAGCTTCTGCACATATATGCCTTCTCTTCTACTAAAAGCAACCACGCCTGTATGTACGCACTAGCTGAACAGTAAACGTGCTCACTGAGTGCTATCAAAATGAGGTCCATCGTATCACGTGCCGCGACTTTACAATGCTGGCGCCGGATATCCAAAATACAAACGATTTGAATTCCATGTCTCACACAACCGAGTATGGCATAGCAAAAGTTCGCATTCACCGTCTTGGCCTCAAACGCTGTCCATACTAAGTGTTTAATGCAACGCGTCAGTTCATATTAATGCTGAGACCATGGAATTCGTAGTGTTGCAGCTGAATACCGTGTCCTCCAAATGTCAGTGACGCTGCAACCAAGTCAGGGCATCGTACGCTCTGTTCCAGGAGGATGTGGCGCTTGTAGTATCTGGATATCGAATCACTTTGTCTCGTATCCTACTCCCAGAAAGGCACCTGCTCTTCCCAATAACTCCAATCCATCGATCTACACCCCAAGCGGATCCCTGGAATCTACCATGGCACAAAGGTGTATGATGTGCCATTTATCGCTGCTTTAGCTTCGCCATTAGCTGGTGAAGTCCCTACACGAACATGAACAAAAATGCTTCAGACTGAACGTCTTGTGGGCACCCAGCGAACACACGTGAAGCAAGTGCCCTTCTGCGAAATCGTTTGACGGGAAGATCATTAGAAACCCCTGCACGTGTCCCCATGCCAGTACAGCAACGTGACAGGATACAAAAGGCCTAACAAGCCACAAAGCCTTCACTGCCATACTTCATAACAACTCCACGGCACATCAATTAAAACTCAGCTGCGCGAATTCCAATACGGCCATTTACACCATCTAGGCAATATGCGTCACCAGTTGTATACTTGCTTCACAACAATACTGGCACTGCCACATCAAGGGCCACAATGGGCGCTCAGCACCCAGCGACGCTGCAAATGGCTGCCTGCGTGTGTTCCTCGCACATATGCATCTGCCTTTGTTGCTGAAGGTAAATCCACCTGCTGCTAGTGGCTGCCACATCTTGCAGACAGTGGCATCATGCGTCCAACAAACACCTAATCCAACACTAGGCATTTGATTGTGGATGCGACCAGACGTATTCACCCTATCGTACGCCCTCACCGGTTCGGCCAGCCGCCACGCCGTGCCAACGAACATCATATGGGCAGCGGCATACAAATACGCTTGACCTGCTTTCTGTGAAAGCACGCGGATGCCATTTCACCTCACTCCCTTAAGCGGAAGTGGTGCAGCGCATCAATGCAGTAGAGGTCCAATACATGATGCATGCTGGGTGGTTACTCGTCATGGCCTTCAAGGCAACAACATTTCACGTTGCTTGTTTCGATGCTCTCGTCTAACCGTTTGCCAACCCAAACACCCAACTGTTTGCTGTTCAGTATTACCACCAAGCAGCGACCGACCAGCATACACTGGCCAGCTAGCTGCACAAAGAGAGTATGAAATGCAACTAGGGCGTCTGGAGTCCTCACACCAGAGCTTAGTGCTTTCAGAACGCCAATTATGCTGCGCACGCCACTAGGCACCGTACACTCTAAGCCAAACGCCCACAACCCCTTGCTTTCCTAATAGCTTTACCTTCTCATGAGCTGGCAAATGCGTCCTGAAGAGCCTGACTGGCCTGAGGGGAAATGTGGCATAACCCCATAGATGCTCGAATGGGCTGTTATCCTCGAGCACAGCACTCAGGTCCCTTCACTGTTGATGATCGCCTCCCTCAACTCTTGTTAGGCTATATATAGGTAAATGCACATGCGCACACAAACATGCAGGCACACACACACACACACACACACACACACACACACACACACACACACACACACACACAAATGCATACACACAGTCAGACATCGAGCTTCCTGCGTCCCTAGAAAGCCTGCCGTTGGGGACGATTCTGGGCGTCAGCCCACGCAAATTTGCTCTAAGCACTCGAAAAGAGCATAGCCTCAATCCTACTGGTCCAGACATCACAACACACTGCACACAACCAGTTTGCTTGCTATTGGCCTGTCTGCACTCTCTGCAGAAAGCAGATGCAAAAGCTCAAGAATGTTCTCCGCAGCTCAGGCTCCACCCTCGATGGATACCCAGGCGCTCGCTCCTTCGAAACAAGCACTAGGCTTGCGACAGAAATCTTCTCGTACACTGTCCACCCTCTCGTGTAAACAACACCTTGACATTCTCTTGAATAGCCATCCATCCTACGCTTACGAAGGCATAATAGGTCGCTATGGACAAATATGACGCCTTACACCAAATATGGTGACATGCACGTCTCCTCGCCCTTGCTAGCACCCGACGGAGAGCCCGCTCTGTCTAACACACCTTCAAGCCGCACACCCAACTTCGACCTAGGCATCTGTTCGTTCGGACCAGCGCCACACGAAAAGGAAAGGCAGCACGGACTACCCGCCTATCTCCTGCACATAGAAGATCTCTGTGCTACTGAACGCCGAGGGGTGGCGTACCCCCGCACTACTTAAACAGTAAACAAGACATCTTGCCATTCTATTTATCTAGTCTATCCTACCACCTTCTGCAACTTTAAAATGCTGCCCACGGCATCGTCCAAAAACAAACATTGTTTGCGCCGCTTGCTTCGAGGTAATGGCCTAAGGTATGATCAACGTCTGCATTCAGTTTGGCTGCCGTCAAGCCTCCTATGCTCAATTGCTAGCAGACGCCTTTCGCGGTCCATGCATCAGCTGCATGGGCAGCATGTCTTCTATGCGAGACCAATTCGACGTTCTGTGAGCATATGTTGACCAGCTGCCAGCCCTTGTTTCTCCTTGCATCCAAAACGCCCAACTGTGTCTTCCTGCCACACGAATCAAACGCCTACAAAAGCACAATCGCCTTCCCCTGTTCATATCCATCTGATGCACCTGCTGCCCAGTCATACTCCGAAGCAAACAAACCCCAGTCCTCTCTCAGCAACGAAAGACCGCTACAAGCCCCCACTCTTACGCTACACAGATTCCGCGTTCTTCATGTGGAAACCGAAAAGCTCAAACGCCTGTACGCTGGCCTAGATGTCATTTGGTTCCCCCAAACGCAAGACGTGCAGGCGTAAGGTTTACACGCACGCCTTCCCGACATCCCAAAACAACGTACGCATCTCCCATGCAACTCGTTGCGTAGCAGGGTATGCTATGTGCTACATATGAGACGCTAAGGTGCCTAACGCCGCGACTGCATCAACACAAGTTTTGTCTCGTGCTGTGCGATCCACGGCAAATCGTTGCACAATGCCAACAGCACGCACACGTGGACCCACACACATCTGCGTAGACCTTCTGGAGCCATCCACAGCGCCTACGCAACAGCGACGGAAACGGAATCTCCAAACGCTTCTTCTGCAACGCACAGTCCCGCAAAATGCAAACGTGGGCACTACATACAGCAAAGATACAAGTCTCAGACACTCTGGTCTCGAAGAATCCAACGCCTTGCAACACAAACTAATCACGTCCCCACCCTGTCAACATACACTGACGGCAGTTCGTCTTCGACGTAGCCACTAGACACATCTATGCATTCAATATATGCCTTGCCATGTTTGCGGAGTCCAGCATTCGTCTACTATACTGCCAATTGTCCACACATAATGTTCATACGCACTCGCTTTAGAGCATCCAGGCATACTGAAGCGGTGCTAGAGCAATTCAGTCCACGACAAAATCTGTTGCCCATACAACGGTGCGCTTTCTTCTGGTGTAAACCACCATTATCGCAGCGCGCAGCTTGTATCACATGGCACGGGATCCGTGCCCCATCGATGCGAAGAGTTCATAACTGCCTGGGTAAAAACCCCATACCACCAACCCGTGAGTACGGTGCCTTGCACAGGTCACAGCTGCTGCACACAAGGTAGGTTATCGTACGCTCTGCTCCAGAACCACGTGGCACTAGTGTTGCATGGACATCATGCCTGTCCCAGTTTAGCTTTGGACTCCTCAAAAGAATGCACCTGCTCTCCCGGACAAGTCGCACTTGTTGATCTGCAACCCAAACGGATCCCCGAAATCCGCCATGCAGCAAAGGTGTATGCTATGCCATTTATCGATTCTTTAGCGTTGCCATCTGTTGTTGAAGCCTTGACACTAAAGTAAATACCGACGCTTCAGCTTAAGCGTCTCATGGGCACCCAGCGAACGAGCTTGAACTAAAGACCTTTCTGTGAAAACGTGTGGCGGGAAGAGCATGGCCGTTAACACCACGTAGGCACTTTGCGTCACAGACCATCTACATGCGTCACAGAAATATTGGCACTGCGGCACAAATGAGCCACAATACGAACGTAGAAACCAGAAACGCTGCAAATGAGCAGCTGTGTGCGCCCCTTGCTCATGTAGCTCTCCCAGATTCCTCTGGAGTAAATCCACCTGTTGTTAGCAGCTTCAACGCCTTGCAGACAGCGGCATCACGCGTCCAGCAAACACCTGATGCAGCACTACGCATTTGATTGCGGGTGTGACAAGAAGAATTCAGCCGAGCGTACGCCCTCCCTGGTTGGGCTGGGCACGATGCCATGCCGAAGAACATCGCATGGGCAGCGGGTTACTGATACCCTTTGCCGTCATTTGCTGGAAGCACACGGGTGCCATTTGTGCTCACTCGCTAAACCGGAAAGGATACACCGCACCACTAAAGCAAAAAACCAATGCATGATGCACGCTCGGTGGTTACTCGTTACGTTCTTCAACGCAACAATATTTCACGTTGCTTGTTTCGATGCTCTCGTATAACCTTCTGACAACCTAAACTCGCAACCGTTTGCTCTTCAGTACTACCACCAAATAGCGGCCGGAGAAGCGGACGCAGAGGCGTAAAAAATGTGACTAGGGCGTCTGGAGTCCTCACACCAGAGCTTAGTCCTTTGACAACACTAGTTATTCTGCGCACGCCGCAAGGCATCGTACACTCTAAGCCAAACATCCACAACCTCTTGCACTCCCAGTAGCATAACCTTCTTGTGAGCAGGCAACTGCGTCGTGAAGAGCCTGAGTGTTCTGGGGGGAAATGTGTATACCCGTGTAAATGCTACAGGGGGTGCCTTTTGGGAACAACGCACTCATGGCCTCTTCAGTGCTGATGAATGCTTCGCTCATGTGCATTCGTATAGTATACAAAGAGAGATACGCAAGCGCGAATAAGCATGCACGCAGACAGGAAGACTCAAAATGCGAGAAGCGCGGAAGCGAGCTGCCAGTCAATTATGCCTGCCAAAAGGCGGCCGACCGCATCATTTGAGTGCTCACCTCCTGTGGAGATTCGCGCTTCTCTCAACGCGTGTGCACAATGCTTTGCACGCTTGCGCCAACCCGTCGTTAACGGCCTCTGCGTTCCCCCAAAGCGGGTGATAAGCATTGTTTCGGCACCCTGCATGCCGCTGAGCATCTGGCACCGCATGGAGCCGCACTCAATAGACCGCGCACCCAAAAAGCCGAGAACACAGCTTCTGCGAGCATGCGCATGGCTCCCCGTTCCCTAAGGCGGAACAGCACCGCTGACGGCTGCCACGCTGGCCCAACTCTTCCGAAGTTGACCGGCAACCCCTGTGTTTTATCTCCAGAGTTCTGCTGTGCATACCTCCTGTATAAAACGCCATTCTCCACTAATCATGGTAAAACATGCTGCCTTGCACTCTCCCACCCACCAGCCGTAAACCCCGCCTAGCTCTCCTATGCTCATGCCGCACTGCACCTTTTCGCCACCACGTTAAACGTGCCGAAGCCAAAGGCGCCCTGGTCAAGCCCCAGGACACTTTCCGTCTTATGTCTGCATCCGCCGCAATCGAGTGCTTGGCTGCTAGGCACCCTGCCTACGGGAAAGGCAGCTTGCACGCCTTGTGGCTCCATTCACCAGACTCTCAAATGCTGTCGCAAAGGATCGGGCACGCACCCAAGCATCGCCACCACCCTAATAAATGCGCAGGAAGCATGCATTCGCTGTTCCCCAGCATCCTGCTACTTGTGCCGCGCTGTGCAAGTGTTCTTGCACCTGCGCTGGCAAAGAAAACACTTTTTGAATAGGCATACGGGTACCGCTAGCCTAGCCACTTCTACACCACGTTCTTTACGTCAATCCCCCCCCAAACCAATTAGCACATGCTCCTTCTCCTAGACTGGTATAACGAATTTCGGTTCTTTTAGCATTCTGTACGGTTCAGAAAACAGGGGCGCTCCCCCTCAAAGCCACCGCCTCGCAACTGCAAACTTTCCAACGCGCACCAACGACCGGCAAAGCTTCGCGTAGGTTCCAGTGGGCTAATCAAGCCTGCAAAACCGGTGCATTTATCACTAACAGTTTTCCATTATATCTGCGCATCTATCCTTCGGTTTGACGTCTGCCACACAGCTCATATACTTAGGCTTCACCCACGTCATTGACTCATCTCATAATGCTCTCAGCTGGCATCTAATAAGAGCATGTATCTTTTCAACAGCCGATGCCAAAACCACTTTGCCCACTTTTCTTTACCACACAGCTACGGCTCCTTACCCGCTCTGCTTATAATCTAGATCGCCGCTCGCCTCACCCGCTTTTGAATGGCAGCTTGGCGGGCACACGCACTCCAGCCTCAGCAGCAATTGCATGCTTTTCATCCTTACCTACATGACCCGCCATATGTACGGAGATTATGCGTACGGAACAAGCAGCCCACTGGGCATCGGCATCCCAGACCCAGCAGCCATCATAACTGGACCTTGTGAGGGTTCTTCAGGCCCTCAAGAAATGTTACAATCAGCGGTAGATAGCATGCAGCGCTAAGCCATTCCTCCATTAGAAACTCGGTAACTGCTAGCACAAACGTGCCAGTACCACTTGATCTAGACGCCTGCAATTAATAGCAAGCAAGAACTAGCCAAGCGACGCACGAAGAAATCCGCATTTCCATTCTCCGGAATCGTGTTGTCTGTCGCTGTTCATTGCTGCACCGTTCACAAAATAAACCCATTCTAGGGCCTTAAGGCACCTTCAATCTCGACTGCTGTTGCCACAAACCATGCGTTACCACTGCAAATACGAAAACGCCATATTCAAACCAAACGACGGCCTCTTATGGGATAGCGAAGACTACACTTAGCCACCTCGCGCTGTTCCTGCTCCCAGATCAGACAACCCCGCTGGCTGCGCCAGTGAAGACCCATCCCGCACATATTTACAAACGCAGGCGGATCCCTGCCCTAGGGCAAGCCATCTACTGTCAAGGGACAGTACACATACAAATATCCTTTTTAATTGGTAGCACGTTTTGCCTTATGCTCAGCAACGCGATTTTTGCATGATGGCAGTGCAGGGTATTCCAGTGTATATCTCCGAATCTCGGGCGTGCTCTGGAGATGGCGAAAAGGCTCCGCAATAGTATCGGGTGGGCTTGCAAAGCTAGACAGACAGGAATCCCAGAGTTCATGAATGCATCCTTTAACCTCGCAAACTCAACAAATTCCTCTGCTTGTTTTGGGTAACCGTTGAAGTCAGCATGGTTGCTCTTAGAAGAGTCCGCTGCAAAAGCAGAAGTAGGAAGCCGTTGGCAGAATGAGCTTCTTGGACGACCACAACTCAGAATGTGGCATCTTCAAAGCAGAGCCCTTCGTTGACCTTTACGAGCCCTGACAGGAAAAAAGAGAACACTTTGTTTCCTTAGCTTTTGTCACTCTACCTTGCTGTATCGCCGCAGATCTCGCCAATTTCAAACCTGTCAACGATGTCACCATGTTTTGCGTAGCCAACTGACAGCGTCCCTTAAGGACGGCCTTCTTCCATTCGAGTGCAATAAGCGTATGCGGCATTTTACACTTTGCTTTGCTCCCTGATTTGGCTGAGCATTTCCTTCTGCTTCAATCCCTGTACCCATACTCTCATTGCCCTGCCCAGTGCTGTTTTCCTGCGGATTCGCATGGAGGGCCATGCAGGCGCCCAATTCAGAACATCCCCAGCATAAAACACAACAAGAGTTGTGTCTGCGAAGCCACGCACTGTTGCCACGGTTGTCCTCGTACGCATATATACTCGAAATATCCGTTCTGGAGTCAAGCACCATAACCCAAGGGCGGCGTATGCGGCCACATATATCAACCCACAAATTGACTATGTGAACGGGCATTGCCATGTGATCCAGGCTCACAAATGTAGGAGATCTAGAACCCCGGCATGCCATATTAATCACTCAAATAGAAAGCTTATCGTCGGTCGGCATGCACGCACAAACTATGCTGTGCTGATGCGATACCGCCACCCAACTGGCCCTGTGGGAGTAAAGGGTAGCAGACATTAGAACGCATCCGTTTCCTGTATGCAACAGCTGCACGAATCACAGTCACGTCGCACCTGGATCCGCTGCAGTTACACCATCAAGCGTACCCCAGCGTAGGACAGTTGGTCGCCACCTCTCATCACTATTAGCATCCTCATGCATATTCCACAACCTAGCCATTCGCTAGCTGAATGCTACTTTAACTCTGTATTCGAGCGGAGCATCTGTTCTAATTTTAAACGGACATGAAGTACCCACCAATAGCTTGCATACCCTCGTGGCCACCGCAATCGAGTTCTCAACTCTGGGGGATAGCATTGCCGATGAACTCACCGCATTTGCAAGCCAAGAAGGCGATTGCTGCAAGTGAGAAACACGCTACCAATGATGTTCGGAAGCCTGCAGGCTCGGGTGTACTTGCTGCCGCATACCACAGCATTCCTATATCCCATCTATACTCCTTCAATTATCGTCGTGCCTAACAGTAAAGCGATTGCTGAAGCATGCAATGCTGACGGAAACCCTGCTTTACCAGCTGCACAATCCTGGACACCGAGGGTACTCTAGACATTACCCCGCACCAAGCATTCCCTGCTTAAAACGGTGCCTCCCCCCCTTCTGTTTAGAAGTAACTCTTCCCTCTGCTCATCCTGATTAGCCTGTTGCCTTCAACACGCGTACATACAAACGACAAACTACGGCACACTTCTGCACCCGAGCTGCGGTGGCCTCTGCAGGTGTATCGGTTCATGGAAATTAGGTTTCATTCATCCAAATCAAGGCATCCAATCGCATTAACTTGGGCAGGGGCTATGAAACGCGTCTCGCAATAGTTAGCATTGTAATTGTTTTCTAGGATTACAGCGCATCAGCAACCTAAACGGCACCTACCAAAACCTTAGTGTAGTGCATCGTCCGCTGATGGCCCAGAGGCTACCCACACGCTCAGCCGCTGCTTCTTTCAACGCAAACATTAAACTTTGAGTTTGTGATGGCCGCATTCAACACAGAGCATCGACTGCGTGCCAAGTGGCTGATAATCCGTGGTTTCTTTTGCTCGTCAGAAGACCATGAGCGCACTTCCTATAGCACATGGTGCGTCTTATCAATGCAATAGAGATCCAATACACGATGCACGCTGGGTGGTTACTCGTCACTGCCTTCAAGGCAACAATATTTCCCGTTGCATGTTTCTATGCCCTCGTTGTTTCGATGCTCTCGTCTAACCGTTTGCCAACCCAAACTCCCAACTGTTTGCTCATCACTATTACCGCCATACAGTCGCTGGCCACCTTATACTGGCCGGTCACGTGCACCGCAAGGCCTAGGAAATGCGCCCAGGGCGTCTGGAATCCTCGCACTAGACCTTAGTGCTTTCAGAACGCCCATTATGCTGCGCACGCCACTTGGAATTATATGCTCTGAGCCAAACATCCGCAACCTCCTGCACTCCCAGTAGCGTAAGCTTCTTGTGAGCAGGCAACTGCGTCGAGAAGAGCTTGATCGGCCTGGTAGGCAGTGCTGGCATAACCGCGTAGATGCTCGAATGGGCTATTGTTCTCGAGCACAGCACTCATGGGCGCCTCATTGCTGATGAGCGCCTCCCTCAACTCTTGTTAGACTATATACATGTAAACGCACATGCGCACAAAACCATGCAGGCACACAGACACACACACAAATGCATACACACAATCAGACATCGAGCTTCCAATGCTTTATGCCTCCCTATGAGACCTGCCGTGAGGGGCGATTCTGAGCTTTCACCCCACGCAAATTTGATCTAAGCACTCCAGGCAAGAGCATACCCTCAATCCTACTGGCGCAGACATCACAACACACTGCACACAACCAGTCTGCTTGCTACTGGCCTGTCTGTGGCCTGTCTGCACTGTCTGCAGAAGGCAGATGCAAAAGCTCAAGAATGTTCTCCGCAACTCAGGCTCCACCCTGGATGGAGATCCAGGCGCTCGCTCCTTCGAAACAAGCACTAGGCTTGCGACAGAAATCTTCTCGTACACTGTCTACTCTCTCGTGTCTTAAACAACACCTAGGCATTCTCTTGAATAGCCATCCATCCTACACTTACGAAGGCATAATAGGTCGCTATGGACAAATATGACGCCTTACACCAAATAATATACTGACATGCACGTCTCCTTGCCCTTGCTAGCACCCGATGGATATACCACTCTGTCTAACACACCTTCAAGCCGCACGCCCAACGTCGACCTAGCCATCTGTTCGTTCGGACCAGCGCCACACGAAAAGGAAAGGCAGCAAGGACTACCCACCTATCTCCTGCACATAGAAAACTTCCGTGCTACTGAACGCAGACGGGCGGCGTTTCCCCGCACTACATAAACAGCAAACAAGGCATCTTGCCGGTTTGTTGATCCAGTCTATCCTATCACATTCTGCAACTTTAAAATGCTGCCCACGGCATTGCCCAAAAACAAAAATTTGTTGCGCCGCTTGCTTCGAGGCAATCGCCTAAGGTATGATCAGCGTCTGCACTCAGTTTGGTTGCCGTCAAGCCTCCTATGCTCAATTGCTAGCAGACGCCTTTCGCGGTCCATGCATCAGCTGCAGGGGCAGCATGCCTCCTATGCAAAAGCCATCAGAAGTTCTGTAAGCATATGCTGACCAGCTGCCAGCCCTTGCTTCTCCCTGCATCCAAAACGCCCAACTGTGTCTTCCTGCCACACGAATCAAACGCCTACAAAAGCACAATCGCCTTCCCCTGTTCATATCCATCTGATGCACCTGCTGCCCAGTCATGCTCCGAACCAAACAAACCCAAATCCCCTCTAAGCAACGAAAGACCGCTACAAGCCCCCACTCTTACGCTACACAGATTCCGCGTTCTTCAGGTGGAAACCGAAAAGCTCAAACGCCTGTACGCTGGCCTAGATGTCATTTGGTTCCCCCAAACGCAAGACGTGCAGGCGTAAGGTTTACACGCACGCCGTCCCGACATCCCAAAACAACGTACGCATCTCCCATGCAACTCGTTGCGTAGCAGGGTATGCTATGTGCTACATATGAGACGCTAAGGTGCCTAACGCCGCGACTGCATCAACACAAGTTTTGTCTCGTGCTGTGCGATCCACGGCAAATCGTTGCACAATGCCAACAGCACGCACACGTGGACCCACACACATCTGCGTAGACCTTCTGGAGCCATCCACAGCGCCTACGCAACAGCGACGGAAACGGAATCTCCAAACGCTTCTTCTGCAACGCACAGTCCCGCAAAATGCAAACGTGGGCACTACATACAGCAAAGATACAAGTCTCAGACACTCTGGTCTCGAAGAATCCAACGCCTTGCAACACAAACTAATCACGTCCCCACCCTGTCAACATACACTGACGGCAGTTCGTCTTCGGAGTAGCCACTAGACACATCTATGCATTCAATATATTCCTTGCCATGTTTGCGGAGTCCAGCATTCGTCTACTATACTGCCAATTGTCCACACATAATGTTCATACGCACTCGCTTTAGAGCATCCAGGCATACTGAAGCGGTGCTAGAGCAATTCAGTCCACGACAAAATCTGTTGCCCATACAAAGGCGCCCTTTATTCGGGTGTAAGGCACCATTAGCGCAGCGCGCAGCTTGTATCACATGGCACGGGATCCGTGCCCCATCGATGCGAAGAGTTCATAACTGCCTGGGTAAAAACCCCATACCACCAACCCGTGAGTACGGTGCCTTGCACAGGTCACAGCTGCTGCACACAAGGTAGGTTATCGTACGCTCTGCTCCAGAACCACGTGGCACTAGTGTTGCATGGACATCATGCCTGTCTCAGTTTAGCTTTGGACTCCTCAAAAGAATGCACCTGCTCTCCCGGACAAGTCGCACTTGTTGATCTGCAACCCAAACGGATCCCCGAAATCCGCCATGCACCAAAGGTGCATGCTGTGCCATTTATCGATTCTTTAGCGTTGCCATCTGTTGTTGAAGCCTTGACACTAAAGTAAATACCGACGCTTCAGCCTAAGCGTCTTGTGGGCACCCAGCGAACGAGCTTGAAGCAAAGACCTTTCTGTGAAAACGTGTGGCGGGAAGAGCATGGCCGTTAACACCACATAGGCACTTTGCGTCACAGACCATCTACTTGCGTCACAGAAATATTGGCACTGCGGCACAAATGAGCCACAATACGCACGTAGAAACCAGAAACGCTGCAAATGAGCAGCTGTGTGCGCCCCTTGCTCATGTAGCTCTCCCAGATTCCTCTGCAGTAAATCCACCTGTTGTTAGCAGCTTCAACGCCTTGCAGACAGTGGCATCACGGGTCCAGCAAACACCTGATGCAGCACTACGCATTTGATTGCGGGTGTGACAAGAAGAATTCAGCCGAGCGTACGCCCTCCCTGGTTGGGCTGGGCACGATGCCGTGCCAAAGCACATCGCATGGGCGATGGAGTGCTAATACCCTCCGCCCTCATTCTCTGGAAGCATATAGATGCAATCTGCGTTTGTGCGTACTCCCTAAACCACAAATGGTATGTCGCATCAGCGAGATAGAAAACCGGTGCATGATGCACGCTGGGTGGTTACTTGTTACGTTCTTCAACGCAACAACATTTCACGTTGCTTGCTTCGATGCTCTCGTCTAACCGTTTGCCAACCTAAACTCCCAAGCGTTTCCTATTCAGTATTATCACCAGACAGCGGCTGGCCAGCATGCACTGGCCGGTTGCCTGCACGGAGAGGTGTAGGAAATGTGACTAGGGCTTCTGGAGTCCTCACACCAGAGCTTAGTCCTTTGACAACACTAGTTATCCTGCGCACGCCACAAGGCATCGTACACTCTAAGCCAAACATCCACAACCTCTTGCACTCCCAGTAGCATAACCTTCTTGTGAGCAGGCAACTGCGTCCTGAAAAGCCTGAACGGCCTGGTCGCGGGTGTGGCATAACCGCATAGGTGCTCGCCTGGGCTGTTGTTCTCGAGCACAGCACTCATGGCCGCTTCATTGTTGATGAGCGCCTCCCTCAACTCGTGTTAGGCTATATACAGGTAAATGCACATGCGCACAAAAGCATGCAAGTACACACGCACACACACACACACAAATGCATACACACAATCAGACATCGAGCTTCCAATGCTTTATGCCTCCCTATGAGACCTGCCGTGAGGGGCGATTCTGAGCTTTCACCCCACGCAAATTTGATCTAAGCACTCCAGACAAGACCATAGCCTCAATCCTACTGGCGCAGACATCACAACACACTGCACACAACCAGTCTGCTTGCTATTGGCCTGTCTGCACTGTCTGCAGAAGGCAGATGCAAAAGCTCAAGAATGTTCTCCGCAACTCAGGCTCCACCCTGGATGGAGATCCAGGCGCTCGCTCCTTCGAAACAAGCACTAGGCTTGCGACAGAAATCTTCTCGTACACTGTCTACTCTCTCGTGTCTTAAACAACACCTAGGCATTCTCTTGAATAGCCATCCATCCTACACTTACGAAGGCATAATAGGTCGCTATGGACAAATATGACGCCTTACACCAAATAATATACTGACATGCACGTCTCCTTGCCCTTGCTAGCACCCAATGGATAGCTCGCTCTGTCTAACACACCTTCAAGCCGCACGCCCAACGCCGACCTAGCCATCTGTTCGTTCGGACCACCGCTACACGAAAAGGAAAGGCAGCACGGACTACCCACCTATCTCCTGCACATAGAAAACTTCCGTGCTACTGAACGCAGACGGGCGGCGTTTCCCCGCACTACATAAACAGCAAACAAGGAATCTTGCCGGTTTGTTGATCCAGTCTATCCTATCACATTCTGCAACTTTAAAATGCTGCCCACGGCATTGCCCAAAAACAAAAATTTGTTGCGCCGCTTGCTTCGAGGTAATCGCCTAAGGTATGATCAACGTCTGCACTCAGTTTGGTTGCCGTCAAGCCTCCTATGCTCAATTGCTAGCAGACGCCTTTCGCGGTTCATGCATCAGCTGCATGGGCAGCATGCCTCCTATTCAAGAGCCATCAGAAGTTCTGTAAGCATATGCTGACCAGCTGCCAGCCCTTGCTTCTCCTTGCATCCAAAACGCCCAACTGTGTCTTCCTGCCACACGAATCAAACGCCTACAAAAGCACAATCGCCGTCCCTGTTCATATCCATCTGATGCACCTGCTGCCCAGTCATGCTCCGAAGCAAACAAACCCAAATCCCCTCTAAGCAACGAAAGACCGCTACAAGCCCCCACTCTTACGCTACACAGATTCCGCGTTCTTCATGTGGAAACCGAAAAGCTCAAACGCCTGTACGCTGGCCTAGATGTCATTTGGTTCCCCCAAACGCAAGACGTGCAGGCGTAAGGTTTACACGCACGCCGTCCCGACATCCCAAAACAACGTACGCATCTCCCATGCAACTCGTTGCGTAGCAGGGTATGCTATGTGCTACATATGAGACGCTAAGGTGCCTAACGCCGCGACTGCATCAACACAAGTTTTGTCTCGTGCTGTGCGATCCACGGCAAATCGTTGCACAATGCCAACAGCACGCACACGTGGACCCACACACATCTGCGTAGACCTTCTGGAGCCATCCACAGCGCCTACGCAACAGCGACGGAAACGGAATCTCCAAACGCTTCTTCTGCAACGCACAGTCCCGCAAAATGCAAACGTGGGCACTACATACAGCAAAGATACAAGTCTCAGACACTCTGGTCTCGAAGAATCCAACGCCTTGCAACACAAACTAATCACGTCCCCACCCTGTCAACATACACTGACGGCAGTTCGTCTTCGGAGTAGCCACTAGACACATCTATGCATTCAATATATTCCTTGCCATGTTTGCGGAGTCCAGCATTCGTCTACTATACTGCCAATTGTCCACACATAATGTTCATACGCACTCGCTTTAGAGCATCCAGGCATACTGAAGCGGTGCTAGAGCAATTCAGTCCACGACAAAATCTGTTGCCCATACAAAGGCGCCCTTTATTCGGGTGTAAAGCACCATTAGCGCAGCGCGCAGCTTGTATCACATGGCACGGGATCTGTGCCCCATCGATGCGAAGAGTTCATAACTGCCTGGGTAAAAACCCCATACCACCAACCCGTGAGTACGGTGCCTTGTACAGGTCACAGCTGCTGCACACAAGGTAGGTTATCGTACGCTCTGCTCCAGAACCACGTGGCACTAGTGTTGCATGGACATCATGCCTGTCCCAGTTTAGCTTTGGACTCCTCAAAAGAATGCACCTGCTCTCCCGGACAAGTCGCACTTGTCGATCTGCAACCCAAACGGATCCCCGAAATCCGCCATGCAGCAAAGGTGTATGCTGTGCCATTTATCGATTCTTTAGCGTTGCCATCTGTTGTTGAAGCCTTGACACTAAAGTAAATACCGACGCTTCAGCCTAAGCGTCTCATGGGCACCCAGCGAACGAGCTTGAACTAAAGACCTTTCTGTGAAAACGTGTGGCGGGAAGAGCATGGCCGTTAACACCACATAGGCACTTTGCGTCACAGACCATCTACTTGCGTCACAGAAATATTGGCACTGCGGCACAAATGAGCCACAATACGCACGTAGAAACCAGAAACGCTGCAAATGAGCAGCTGTGTGCGCCCCTTGCTCATGTAGCTCTCCCAGATTCCTCTGGAGTAAATCCACCTGTTGTTAGCAGCTTCAACGCCTTGCAGACAGTGGCATCACGCGTCCAGCAAACACCTGATGCAGCACTACGCATTTGATTGCGGGTGTGACAAGAAGAATTCAGCCGAGCGTACGCCCTCCCTGGTTGGGCTGGGCACGATGCCATGCCGAAGAACATCGCATGGGCAGCGGGTTACTGATACCCTTTGCCGTCATTTGCTGGAAGCACACGGGTGCCATTTGTGCTCACTCGCTAAACCGGAAAGGATACACCGCACCACTAAAGCAAAAAACCAATGCATGATGCACGCTCGGTGGTTACTCGTTACGTTCTTCAACGCAACAATATTTCACGTTGCTTGTTTCGATGCTCTCGTATAACCTTCTGACAACCTAAACTCGCAACCGTTTGCTCTTCAGTACTACCACCAAATAGCGGCCGGAGACGCGGACGCAGAGGCGTAAAAAATGTGACTAGGGCGTCTGGAGTCCTCACACCAGAGCTTAGTCCTTTGACAACACTAGTTATTCTGCGCGCGCCGCAAGGCATCGTACACTCTAAGCCAAACATCCACAACCTCTTGCACTCCCAGTAGCATAACCTTCTTGTGAGCAGGCAACTGCGTCCTGAAAAGCCTGAACGGCCTGGTCGCGGGTGTGGCATAACCGCATAGGTGCTCGACTGGGCTGTTGTTCTCGAGCATAGCACTCATGGCCGCTTCATTGTTGATGAGCGCCTCCCTCAACTCGTGTTAGGCTATATACAGGTAAATGCACATGCGCACACAAGCATGCAGGAACACACACACACACACACACAAACGTAAAAACAATCCGACATCGAGCTTTCAATGCTTTATGCCTCCCTATGAGACCTGCCGTGAGGGGCGATTCTGAGCTTTCACCCCACGCAAATTTGATCTAAGCACTCCAGGCAAGAGCCCTAACGCCGCGACTGCATCAACACAAGTTTTGTCTCGTGCTGTGCGATCCACGGCAAATCGTTGCACAATGCCAACAGCACGCACACGTGGACCCACACACATCTGCGTAGACCTTCTGGTGCCATCCACAGCGCCTACGCAACAGCGACGGAAACGGAATCTCCAAACGCTTCTTCTGCAACGCAGCAGCGACGCGCAAAATGCAAACGTGGGCACTACATGCAGCAAAGATACAAGTCTCAGACACTCTGGTCTCGAAGAATCCAACGCCTTGCAACACAAACTAATCACGTCCCCACCCTGTCAACATACACTGAGGGCAGCTCGTCTTCGGAGTAGCCACTAGACACATCTATGCATTAAACACATGCCTTGCCATGTTTGCGGAGTCCAGCATTTGTCTACTATACTGCCAATTGTCCACACATAATGTTCATACGCACTCGCTTTAGAGCATCCAGGCATACTGAAGCGGTGCTAGAGCAATTCAGTCCACGACAAAATCTGTTGCCCATACAAAGGCGCCCTTTATTCGGGTGTAAAGCACCATTAGCGCAGCGCGCAGCTTGTATCACATGGCACGGGATCCGTGCCCCATCGATGCGAAGAGTTCATAACTGCCTAGGTAAAAGCACCATACCACCACTCCGCTGAGTACGGTGCCTTGCACAGGTCACAGCTGCTGCACACAAGGTAGGTTATCGTACGCTCTGCTCCAGAACCACGTGGCACTAGTGTTGCATGGACATCATGCCTGTCCCAGTTTAGCTTTGGACTCCTCAAAAGAATGCACCTGCTCTCCCGGACAAGTCGCACTTGTTGATCTGCAACCCAAACGGATCCCCGAAATCCGCCATGCAGCAAAGGTGTATGCTGTGCCATTTATCGATTCTTTAGCGTTGCCATCTGTTGTTGAAGCCTTGACACTAAAGTAAATACCGACGCTTCAGCCTAAGCGTCTCATGGGCACCCAGCGAACGAGCTTGAACTAAAGACCTTTCTGTGAAAACGTGTGGCGGGAAGAGCATGGCCGTTAACACCACATAGGCACTTTGCGTCACAGACCATCTACTTGCGTCACAGAAATATTGGCACTGCGGCACAAATGAGCCACAATACGCACGTAGAAACCAGAAACGCTGCAAATGAGCAGCTGTGTGCGCCCCTTGCTCATGTAGCTCTCCCAGATTCCTCTGGAGTAAATCCACCTGTTGTTAGCAGCTTCAACGCCTTGCAGACAGTGGCATCACGCGTCCAGCAAACACCTGATGCAGCACTACGCATTTGATTGCGGGTGTGACAAGAAGAATTCAGCCGAGCGTACGCCCTCCCTGGTTGGGCTGGGCACGATGCCATGCCGAAGAACATCGCATGGGCAGCGGGTTACTGATACCCTTTGCCGTCATTTGCTGGAAGCACACGGGTGCCATTTGTGCTCACTCGCTAAACCGGAAAGGATACACCGCACCACTAAAGCAAAAAACCAATGCATGATGCACGCTCGGTGGTTACTCGTTACGTTCTTCAACGCAACAATATTTCACGTTGCTTGTTTCGATGCTCTCGTATAACCTTCTGACAACCTAAACTCGCAACCGTTTGCTCTTCAGTACTACCACCAAATAGCGGCCGGAGAAGCGGACGCAGAGGCGTAAAAAATGTGACTAGGGCGTCTGGAGTCCTCACACCAGAGCTTAGTCCTTTGACAACACTAGTTATTCTGCGCGCGCCGCAAGGCATCGTACACTCTAAGCCAAACATCCACAACCTCTTGCACTCCCAGTAGCATAACCTTCTTGTGAGCAGGCAACTGCGTCCTGAAAAGCCTGAACGGCCTGGTCGCGAGTGTGGCATAACCGCATAGGTGCTCGACTGGGCTGTTGTTCTCGAGCACAGCACTCAGGTCCCTTCACTGTTGATGATCGCCTCCCTCAACTCTTGTTAGGCTATATATAGGTAAATGCACATGCGCACAAAAGCATGCAGGAACACACACACACACACACACACACACACACACACACACACAAATGCATACACACAATCAGACATCGAGCTTCCAATGCTTTATGCCTCCCTATGAGACCTGCCGTGAGGGGCGATTCTGAGCTTTCACCCCACGCAAATTTGATCTAAGCACTCCAGACAAGACCATAGCCTCAATCCTACTGGCGCAGACATCACAACACACTGCACACAACCAGTCTGCTTGCTATTGGCCTGTCTGCACTGTCTGCAGAAGGCAGATGCAAAAGCTCAAGAATGTTCTCCGCAACTCAGGCTCCACCCTGGATGGAGATCCAGGCGCTCGCTCCTTCGAAACAAGCACTAGGCTTGCGACAGAAATCTTCTCGTACACTGTCTACTCTCTCGTGTCTTAAACAACACCTAGGCATTCTCTTGAATAGCCATCCATCCTACACTTACGAAGGCATAATAGGTCGCTATGGACAAATATGACGCCTTACACCAAATAATATACTGACATGCACGTCTCCTTGCCCTTGCTAGCACCCAATGGATAGTCGACCTAGCCATCTGTTCGTTCGGACCACCGCTACACGAAAAGGAAAGGCAGCAAGGACTACCCACCTATCTCCTGCACATAGAAAGCTTCCGTGCTACTGAACGCAGACGGGCGGCGTTTCCCCGCACTACATAAACAGCAAACAAGGCATCTTGCCGGTTTGTTGATCCAGTCTATCCTATCACATTCTGCAACTTTAAAATGCTGCCCACGGCATTGCCCAAAAACAAAAATTTGTTGCGCCGCTTGCTTCGAGGTAATCGCCTAAGGTATGATCAACGTCTGCACTCAGTTTGGTTGCCGTCAAGCCTCCTATGCTCAATTGCTAGCAGACGCCTTTCGCGGTCCATGCATCAGCTGCATGGGCAGCATGCCTCCTATGCAAAAGCCATCAGAAGTTCTGTAAGCATATGCTGACCAGCTGCCAGCCCTTGCTTCTCCCTGCATCCAAAACGCCCAACTGTGTCTTCCTGCCACACGAATCAAACGCCTACAAAAGCACAATCGCCGTCCCTGTTCATATCCATCTGGTGCACCTGCTGCCCAGTCATGCTCCGAACCAAACAAACCCAAATCCTCTCTAAGCAACGAAAGACCGCTACAAGCCCCCACTCTTACGCTACACAGATTCCGCGTTCTTCATGTGGAAACCGAAAAGCTCAAACGCCTGTACGCTGGCCTAGATGTCATTTGGTTCCCCCAAACGCAAGACGTGCAGGCGTAAGGTTTACACGCACGCCGTCCCGACATCCCAAAACAACGTACGCATCTCCCATGCAACTCGTTGCGTAGCAGGGTATGCTATGTGCTACACATGAGACGCTAAGGCGCCTAACGCCGCGACTGCATCAACACAAGTTTTGTCTCGTGCTGTGCGATCCGCGGCAAATCGTTGCACAATGCCAACAGCACGCACACGTGGACCCACACACATCTGCGTAGACCTTCTGGTGCCATCCACAGCGCCTACGCAACAGCGACGGAAACGGAATCTCCAAACGCTTCTTCTGCAACGCAGCAGCGACGCGCAAAATGCAAACGTGGGCACTACATGCAGCAAAGATACAAGTCTCAGACACTCTGGTCTCGAAGAATCCAACGCCTTGCAACACAGACTAATCATGTCCCCAACCTGGCAACATACACTGAGGGCAGCTCGTCTTCGACGTAGCCACTAGACACATCTATGCATTAAACACATGCCTTGCCATGTTTGCGGAGTCCAGCATTTGTCTACTAGACTGCCAATTGTCCACACATAACGTTCATACGCACTCGCTTTAGAGCATCCAGGCATACTGAAGCGGTGCTAGAGCAATTCAGTCCACGACAAAATCTGTTGCCCATACAACGGTGCGCTTTCTTCTGGTGTAAACCACCATTATCGCAGCGCGCAGCTTGCATCACATGGCACAGGATCTGTGCCCCATCGATGCGAAGAGTTCATAACTGCCTGGGTAAAAATCCCATACCACCAGCCAGTGAGTACGGTGCCTTGCACAGGTCACAGCTGCTGCACACAAGGTAGGTTATCGTACGCTCTGCTCCAGAACCACGTGGCACTAGTGTTGCATGGACATCATGCCTGTCTCAGTTTAGCTTTGGACTCCTCAAAAGAATGCACCTGCTCTCCCGGACAAGTCGCACTTGTCGATCTGCAACCCAAACGGATCCCCGAAATCCGCCATGCAGCAAAGGTGTATGCTGTGCCATTTATCGATTCTTTAGCGTTGCCATCTGTTGTTGAAGCCTTGACACTAAAGTAAATACCGACGCTTCAGCCTAAGCGTCTTGTGGGCACCCAGCGAACGAGCTTGAACTAAAGGCC
Source organism: Eimeria praecox (assembly GCA_963920595.1). Lineage (NCBI taxonomy): Eukaryota > Apicomplexa > Conoidasida > Eucoccidiorida > Eimeriidae > Eimeria > Eimeria praecox. The sequence continues at coordinate 300,923 of OY986949.1, forward strand.
TTTCTGTGAAAACGTGCGTCGGGAAGAGCAGGGCCGTTAACACCACGTAGGCACTTTGCGTCACCGACCGTCTACTTGCGTCACAGAAACATTGGCACTGCGGCACAAATGAACCACAATACGCACGTAGAAACCAGAAACGCTGCAAATGAGCAGCTGTGTGCGCCCCTTGCTCATGTAGCTCTCCCAGATTCCTCTGGAGTAAATCCACCTGTTGTTAGCAGCTTCAACGCCTTGCAGACAGTGGCATCACGCGTCCAGCAAACACCTGATGCAGCACTACGCATTTGATTGCGGGTGTAACAAGAAGAATTCAGCCGAGCGTACGCCCTCCCTGGTTGGGCTGGGCACGATGCCGTGCCAAAGCACATCGCTTGGGCAGCGGGTTACTGATACCCTTTGCTGTCATTTACTGGAAGCACGCGAGTGCCATTTGTGCTCACTCGCTAAACCGGAAAGGATACACCGCACCACTAAAGCAAAAAACCAATGCATGATGCACGCTCGGTGGTTACTCGTTACGTTCTTCAACGCAACAATATTTCACGTTGCTTGTTTCGATGCTCTCGTATAACCTTCTGCCAGCTACTCTCCCAACTGCTTGCTCTTCAGCACTACCACCAAACAGGGGCCGGAGAAGCAGAGGAAGGGGCGTAAAAAATGAGACTAGGGCGTCTGGAGTCCTCCCACTACAGCTTAGTGCTTTGAGAACGCCAATTGATCTGCATACGCCACTAGGCATCGTACAATTTGACCTAAGATGCCACATCCCCTTGCATTCCTAATAGCTTAACATTCTTGTGAACACGCCACTGCGCTGTGAAGAGCCTGAACGGCCTGGTCGCGAGTGTGGCATAACCGCATAGAGGCTAGAGAGGCTGCTTTGGGGGGAAAAAAGCACTCAGGGCCCTGTTGAAGATCGCCTCCCTCAACTCGTGTTAGGCTATATACAGGTAAATGCACATGCGCACAAAAGCATGCAGGTACGCAGACACACACACAAATGCATACACACAATCAGACATCGAGCTGCCAATGCTTTATGCCTCCCTGCGCACAAAAGCATGCAGGTACGCAGACACACACACAAATGCATACACACAATCAGACATCGAGCTGCCAATGCTTTATGCCTCCCTATGAGACCTGCCGTGAGGGGTGATTCTGAGCTTTCACCCCACGCAAATTTGATCTAAGCACTCCAGGCAAGACCATAGCCTCAATCCTACTGGCGCAGACATCACAACACACTGCACACAACCAGTCTGCTTGCTATTGGCCTGTCTGCACTGTCTGCAGAAGGCAGATGCAAAAGCTCAAGAATGTTCTCCGCAGTTCAGGCTCCACCCTGGATGGAGATCCAGGCGCTCGCTCCTTCGAAACAAGCACTAGGCTTGCGACAGAAATCTTCTCGTACACTGTCTACTCTCTCGTGTCTTAAACAACACCTAGGCATTCTCTTGAATAGCCATCCATCCTACACTTACGAAGGCATAATAGGTCGCTATGGACAAATATGACGCCTTACACCAAATAATATACTGACATGCACGTCTCCTTGCCCTTGCTAGCACCCAATGGATAGCCCGCTCTGTCTAACACACCTTCAAGCCGCACGCCCAACGCCGACCTAGCCATCTGTTCGTTCGGACCACCGCTACACGAAAAGGAAAGGCAGCACGGACTACCCACCTATCTCCTGCACATAGAAAACTTCCGTGCTACTGAACGCAGACGGGCGGCGTTTCCCCGCACTACATAAACAGCAAACAAGGCATCTTGCCGGTTTGTTGATCCAGTCTATCCTATCACATTCTGCAACTTTAAAATGCTGCCCACGGCATTGCCCAAAAACAAAAATTTGTTGCGCCGCTTGCTTCGAGGTAATCGCCTAAGGTATGATCAACGTCTGCACTCAGTTTGGTTGCCGTCAAGCCTCCTATGCTCAATTGCTAGCAGACGCCTTTCGCGGTCCATGCATCAGCTGCATGGGCAGCATGCCTCCTATTCAAGAGCCATCAGAAGTTCTGTAAGCATATGCTGACCAGCTGCCAGCCCTTGCTTCTCCTTGCATCCAAAACGCCCAACTGTGTCTTCCTGCCACACGAATCAAACGCCTACAAAAGCACAATCGCCGTCCCTGTTCATATCCATCTGATGCACCTGCTGCCCAGTCATGCTCCGAAGCAAACAAACCCAAATCCCCTCTAAGCAACGAAAGACCGCTACAAGCCCCCACTCTTACGCTACACAGATTCCGCGTTCTTCATGTGGAAACCGAAAAGCTCAAACGCCTGTACGCTGGCCTAGATGTCATTTGGTTCCCCCAAACGCAAGACGTGCAGGCGTAAGGTTTAAAGGTTTAAGGTTTACACGCACGCCGTCCCGACATCCCAAAACAGCGTACGCATCTCCCATGCAACTCGTTGCGTAGCAGGGTATGCTATGTGCTACATATGAGAGGCGCCAAGGCGCCTAACGCCGCTACTGCATCAACACAAGTTTTGTCTCGTGCTGTGCGATCCACGGCAAATCGCTGCACAATGCCAACAACACGCACACGTGGACCCGCACACATCTGCGTAGACCTTCTGGTGCCATCCACAGCGCCTACGCAACAGCGACGGAAACGGAATCTCCAAACGCTTCTTCTGCAACGCAGCAGCGACGCGCAAAATGCAAACGTGGGCACTACATGCAGCAAGGGCACAAGCCTCGTACACTCTGGTCTCGAAGAATCCAACGCCTTGCAACACAGACTAATCATGTCCCCAACCTGGCAACATACACTGAGGGCAGCTCGTCTTCGACGTAGCCACTAGACACATCTATGCATTAAACACATGCCTTGCCATGTTTGCGGAGTCCAGCATTTGTCTACTAGACCGCCAACTGTCCACACATGATGTTCATACGCACTCGCTTTAGAGCATCCAGGCATACTGAAGCGGTGCTAGAGCAATTCAGTCCACGACAAAATCTGTTGCCCATACAACGGTGCGCTTTCTTCTGGTGTAAAGCACCATTATCGCAGCGCGCAGCTTGTATCACATGGCACGGGATCTGTGCCCCATCGATGCGAAGAGTTCATAACTGCGTGGGTAAAAACCCCATACCACCAACCCGTGAGTACGGTGCCTTGCACAGGTCACAGCTGCTGCACACAAGGTAGGTTATCGTACGCTCTGCTCCAGAACCACGTGGCACTAGTGTTGCATGGACATCATGCCTGTCTCAGTTTAGCTTTGGACTCCTCAAAAGAATGCACCTGCTCTCCCGGACAAGTCGCACTTGTCGATCTGCAACCCAAACGGATCCCCGAAATCCGCCATGCAGCAAAGGTGTATGCTGTGCCATTTATCGATTCTTTAGCGTTGCCATCTGTTGTTGAAGCCTTGACACTAAAGTAAATACCGACGCTTCAGCCTAAGCGTCTTGTGGGCACCCAGCGAACGAGCTTGAACTAAAGGCCTTTCTGTGAAAACGTGCGGCGGGAAGAGCAGGGCCGTGAACAGCACGTAGGCACTTTGCGTCACCGACCGTCTACCTGCGTCACAGAAACATTGGCACTGCGGCACAAATGAACCACAATACGCACGTAGAAACCAGAAACGCTGCAAATGAGCAGCTGTGTGCGCCCCTTGCTCATGTAGCTCTCCCAGATTCCTCTGGAGTAAATCCACCTGTTGTTAGCAGCTTCAACGCCTTGCAGACAGTGGCATCACGCGTCCAGCAAACACCTGATGCAGCACTACGCATTTGATTGCGGGTGTAACAAGAAGAATTCAGCCGAGCGTACGCCCTCCCTGGTTGGGCTGGGCACGATGCCGTGCCAAAGCACATCGCTTGGGCAGCGGGTTACTGATACCCTTTGCTGTCATTTACTGGAAGCACGCGAGTGCCATTTGTGCTCACTCGCTAAACCGGAAAGGATACACCGCACCACTAAAGCAAAAAACCCAATGCATGATGCACGCTCGGTGGTTACTCGTTACGTTCTTCAACGCAACAATATTTCACGTTGCTTGTTTCGATGCTCTCGCATAACCTTCTGCCAGCTACTCTCCCAACTGCTTGCTCTTCAGCACTACCACCAAACAGGGGCCGGAGAAGCAGAGGAAGGGGCGTAAAAAGTGAGACTAGGGCGTCTGGAGTCCTCCCACTACAGCTTAGTGCTTTGAGAACGCCAATTGATCTGCATACGCCACTAGGCATCGTACAATTTGACCTAAGATGCCACATCCCCTTGCATTCCTAATAGCTTAACATTCTTGTGAACACGCCACTGCGCTGTGAAGAGCCTGAACGGCCTGGTCGCGAGTGTGGCATAACCGCATAGAGGCTAGAGAGGCTGCTTTGGGGGGAAAAAAGCACTCAGGGCCCTGTTGAAGATCGCCTCCCTCAACTCGTGTTAGGCTATATACAGGTAAATGCACATGCGCACAAAAGCATGCAGGTACGCAGACACACACACAAATGCATACACACAATCAGACATCGAGCTGCCAATGCTTTATGCCTCCCTGCGCACAAAAGCATGCAGGTACGCAGACACACACACAAATGCATACACACAATCAGACATCGAGCTGCCAATGCTTTATGCCTCCCTATGAGACCTGCCGTGAGGGGTGATTCTGAGCTTTCACCCCACGCAAATTTGATCTAAGCACTCCAGACAAGACCATAGCCTCAATCCTACTGGCGCAGACATCACAACACACTGCACACAACCAGTCTGCTTGCTATTGGCCTGTCTGCACTGTCTGCAGAAGGCAGATGCAAAAGCTCAAGAATGTTCTCCGCAGTTCAGGCTCCACCCTGGATGGAGATCCAGGCGCTCGCTCCTTCGAAACAAGCACTAGGCTTGCGACAGAAATCTTCTCGTACACTGTCTACTCTCTCGTGTCTTAAACAACACCTAGGCATTCTCTTGAATAGCCATCCATCCTACACTTACGAAGGCATAATAGGTCGCTATGGACAAATATGACGCCTTACACCAAATAATATACTGACATGCACGTCTCCTTGCCCTTGCTAGCACCCAATGGATAGCCCGCTCTGTCTAACACACCTTCAAGCCGCACGCCCAACGCCGACCTAGCCATCTGTTCGTTCGGACCACCGCTACACGAAAAGGAAAGGCAGCACGGACTACCCACCTATCTCCTGCACATAGAAAACTTCCGTGCTACTGAACGCAGACGGGCGGCGTTTCCCCGCACTACATAAACAGCAAACAAGGCATCTTGCCGGTTTGTTGATCCAGTCTATCCTATCACATTCTGCAACTTTAAAATGCTGCCCACGGCATTGCCCAAAAACAAAAATTTGTTGCGCCGCTTGCTTCGAGGTAATCGCCTAAGGTATGATCAACGTCTGCACTCAGTTTGGTTGCCGTCAAGCCTCCTATGCTCAATTGCTAGCAGACGCCTTTCGCGGTTCATGCATCAGCTGCATGGGCAGCATGCCTCCTATTCAAGAGCCATCAGAAGTTCTGTAAGCATATGCTGACCAGCTGCCAGCCCTTGTTTCTCCTTGCATCCAAAACGCCCAACTGTGTCTTCCTGCCACACGAATCAAACGCCTACAAAAGCACAATCGCCGTCCCTGTTCATATCCATCTGATGCACCTGCTGCCCAGTCATGCTCCGAAGCAAACAAACCCAAATCCCCTCTAAGCAACGAAAGACCGCTACAAGCCCCCACTCTTACGCTACACAGATTCCGCGTTCTTCATGTGGAAACCGAAAAGCTCAAACGCCTGTACGCTGGCCTAGATGTCATTTGGTTCCCCCAAACGCAAGACGTGCAGGCGTAAGGTTTAAAGGTTTAAGGTTTACACGCACGCCGTCCCGACATCCCAAAACAGCGTACGCATCTCCCATGCAACTCGTTGCGTAGCAGGGTATGCTATGTGCTACATATGAGAGGCGCCAAGGAGCCTAACGCCGCTACTGCATCAACACAAGTTTTGTCTCGTGCTGTGCGATCCACGGCAAATCGTTGAGCAATGCCAACAGCACGCACACGTGGACCCACACACATCTGCGTAGACCTTCTGGTGCCATCCACAGCGCCTACGCAACAGCGACGGAAACGGAATCTCCAAACGCTTCTTCTACAACGCAGCAGCGACGCGCAAAATGCAAACGTGGGCACTACATGCAGCAAAGATACAAGTCTCAGACACTCTGGTCTCGAAGAATCCAACGCCTTGCAACACAGACTAATCATGTCCCCAACCTGGCAACATACACTGAGGGCAGCTCGTCTTCGACGTAGCCACTAGACGCATCTATGCACTAAACACATGCCTTGCCATGTTTGCGGAGTCCAGCATTTGTCTACTAGACTGCCAATTGTCCACACATGATGTTCATACGCACTCGCTTTAGAGCATCCAGGCATACTGAAGCGGTGCTAGAGCAATTCAGTCCACGACAAAATCTGTTGCCCATACAACGGTGCGCTTTCTTCTGGTGTAAAGCACCATTATCGCAGCGCGCAGCTTGTATCACATGGCACGGGATCTGTGCCCCATCGATGCGAAGAGTTCATAACTGCCTAGGTAAAAATCCCATACCACCAGCCAGTGAGTACGATGCTTTGCACAGGTCACAGCTGCTGCACACAAGGTAGGTTATCGTACGCTCTGCTCCAGAACCACGTGGCACTAGTGTTGCATGGACATCATGCCTGTCTCAGTTTAGCTTTGGACTCCTCAAAAGAATGCATCTGCTCTCCCGGACAAGTCGCACTTGTTGATCTGCAACCCAAACGGATCCCTGAAGTCCGCCATGCAGCAAAGGTGTATGCTGTGCCATTTATCGATTCTTTAGCGTTGCCATCTGTTGTTGAAGCCTTGACACTAAAGTAAATACCGACGCTTCAGCCTAAGCGTCTTGTGGGCACCCAGCGAACGAGCTTGAAGCAAAGACCTTTCTGTGAAAACGTGCGGCGGGAAGAGCATGGCCGTGAACAGCACGTAGGCACTTGGCGTCACCGACCGTCTACTTGCGTCACAGAAATATTGGCACTGCGGCACAAATGAGCCACAATACGCACGTAGAAACCAGAAACGCTGCAAATGAGCAGCTGTGTGCGCCCCTTCATCATGTAGCTCTCCCAGATTCCTCTGGAGTAAATCCACCTGTTGTTAGCAGCTTCAACGCCTTGCAGACAGTGGCATCACGCGTCCAGCAAACACCTGATGCAGCACTACGCATTTGATTGCGGGTGTGACAAGAAGAATTCAGCCGAGCGTACGCCCTCCCTGGTTGGGCTGGGCACGATGCCGTGCCAAAGCACATCGCATGGGCGATGGAGTGCTAATACCCTCCGCCCTCATTCTCTGGAAGCATATAGATGCAATTTGCGTTTGTGCGTACTCCCTAAACCACAAATGGTATGCCGCATCAGCGAGATAGAAAACCGGTGCATGATGCACGCTGGGTGGTTACTTGTTACGTTCTTCAACGCAACAACATTTCACGTTGCTTGCTTCGATGCTCTCGTCTAACCGTTTGCCAACCTAAACTCCCAAGCGTTTGCTATTCAGTTTTATCACTAGACAGCGGCTGGCCAGCACGTACTGGTCGGTTGCCTGCACGGAGAGGTGTAGGAAATGTGACTAGGGCTTCTGGAGTCCTCACACCAGAGCTTAGTGCTTGGAGAAAGCCAGTTATGCTGCGCACGCCACTAGGCAGCGTACACTCTAAGCCAAACACCCACAGCCCCTTGAATACTCAATGCCTTGCCCTTCTCGTGAGCAAGCAACTGCGTTGTGAAGAGCATGGTTGGCCTGGCGGTAAATGTGGCAAGAGGGGCTGTTGTTCTCCAGTACCGCACTCATGGCCTGAAGAGGCCATGAGTGCTGTACTCGATTGCTGCTTCCCTCATGCGCGTTATTACGCTATGCAGAGACCGGTGCTGATGCGTGAACAAAGCTTCAGGCACAACAGAAACCGTAGGCATACAAACAACCCGGCATCGAGCTTCCATTGCATGATTGGCTCCCCAACACACGCCGCAGTGATCGACCTTATCATCTGCGAGCTCACCTCCTGCTCAGATTCACGCCTCGCACCGCGATATGCGCGCGTCCACCAACCCCTCTGCAACGGCCTTTGGGATCCTCCGAAGGGCCTTCGAAGTTTACCACTGGCATGCAGCACGCCCCTGAGCATCCAACGCCGCATGATACCACGCGGAAGTCACACACGACCCACGAACGTGTAATCATATGTCTTACCATTGAACCCTTGGTCACTTTGCTCTCCGCCTGAAATGTGAAGGTGCCAAAGACAAGCAGTAACTGCACCCCCTTGACTCCAGGCCGCTACATTTTGAAGAGGGCACATTTGGCGACATCTGTACTGCTTGGCTGCAACCTATGTCTCCAGTTTTTTGTCTTTCAACGTGGGAAGTTGCATCGAACATTTCACGTTGACGTGTGAAGTATTGCTTGATAATGGCGACTCACTGCGAGTTGGCTTGAATTGAAATTCTGGCCATGTAGCGTTCAGTTTTACAATGGACTGCCGTCAAAATACACTCCCACACAGCTTACCCATCTACGAAACATGGCGACAAGGCACGCAAGCAAACGTTAGTTTCCAAAATCTGAGGTAGCCAGGTGACAGTCGATCACTTTCAACTCTGTATTCACGCTGGGCAGCGGCTCTGGATTTCAATGGGCATGCAATTTTCACTTGCACTTCACATATCCCCAGGGTCTCAGCAGCCAACTGCGTACCTCATTGCCTTCAGAAAGCGCAAATAAAAACGATATACTACTGTGCACTTCTGTGAGCGAGTAATACTGGCCACTGTAGGTGCATCATTTCATCGAAATAGGTCTCGCTAATCCAAATCAATACACGCAACTACACCAGCTTGGACAGAGGATATAAAGCACTGCCATCCTCCCTCAACAAACCGCACAGCAAATGCCAAAACATTTATGAGTGTGGTGCACCTTGTGCTGCCTTCCTGCAGGCAAGCCGCAAGATCAGGCGTGGCTTCCTTCAAAGCAATCTTTGAACTTGTGACGGCCCAATCCGCAAGGGCCTTTGAGGAAGAGGATAAGATTCTGGAGATTATTAGAACACTGAAAAATAGACTGTACAGGCAGCAGCGGGCTCCAATCCTAAACGGTCAGCCTAGCACACGCGTTCTCTAGTTTGGCTTGGCGCAAAGGGGTGACGAAGGACATTGCGTGCCCGACCGGCAACTGGTAAGCTCTGCCTTCTTTGACTGGGTCGCAAACGCGTGGGCGCACTTGCTTAACGGCAAATAGTGCGTAGCATCAGGGCCGCAGCCATCCGACACACGATGCCATTTGTAGTAAGCCTGACTCTCGTTAATCGGGAGCCGCCTCAAGACAACAACATTGCTAGCTGGCCCTTTCGTTGCTATTGCCTAAACGCTTCCCAACCTAAACATGCGGTATCCAGTTCCTCATTATTACTCGCACCAGGTGCCCGGTGAGGCGCATATATTCTCACAGCAAATGCGAGTACGCACTCTGAAGTCCTCACAGGACATATTAGCGCTTTGGCAAAACTATTGATGCGGCGCACGCCACTAGGCATCGTGCACTCTGAACCAAACACGAGCGAAGATTTGCATAGTGAATAGATTCACATTCCTGATGAGAGTAGCATACTGTGTTTTGCAGAGCCTGGTCGGCCTGGCAGTAAATGCGACGAAACCACATAAAGGCTAGGGAGCTCCCAGTCAACGAACGGTGCAAGTAGCGATCCTTCACTGTCGATGCTTCCAACCCTTGCATTGCGTTGTTGGGCCATACACAGGTGTATCCGCATATGCACCCAAACATGCAAGCACGCAGGAGCATACAAACAAACAAACAACCCGGAATCGGGCTTCCATTGCATTATTGCCGCCCCAACACGAGCCGCAGTGGTCGGCCCTATCATCTGCGTGCTCACCTCCTGCGCAGATTCACGCTTCCCTCAACTCCTCCCCACTCGGCTTTGAGCGCGTCTCCCAAGCGCTCGTCAACGTCCTTTGGGCTCCTACGATGTCGTTGGGTGAGAAGGTCGAGAAGGAGTTCTGTGGCATACAGCACGCCCCTGAGTGTCCAGCACCGCACGCAGCCACACTGAAGTGACCGAGCACCCAAACGGTCCAGAACGCACGGCTCCTCGTCCCCTAAAACACCGCACCAGTGCTGACGGATGCCACGCTGACCGATTCTTCGGAAGCAGGCCGGCTGCCTCTTTGCGTTATCTCCAACGTTCCGCAATGCGTACCTCCTGAATAGAACGCCAACCACCACTACTCACGGCAAAGCATGCTGCCTTGCACTCTCCCATCCACCACCCGTCAACTCCACGTAGCTCTTCGATGCTTATCCCGCACCGCGCCTTCTTCTTACCACGTTTAATGCATCGAAGCGAATGAGACCCTCGGTCGAACGCCACCACATTTTATTTCTCATATCTGCATCCGCCGGAATGACGTGCGTGCCTGCTAGGCACCCTGCCCACGGGAACGCAAACCCGCAAACCACCCTGCCACCATTCAGCAAATGCCATGAAAAGTATTGGGCGCGCACCCAACCACAGGCGCCTCCCACACAAAGCATATAAAACATCGTTTCGCCATTGCTGAGAATCCAGTCATCGTTGCCACCTGTGCTGCACTGCCATGCTGCTCTTCTACCTGCGCTGGCAACGAAAACACCTTCTGAATCACCATTTGAGTCCCGCTGAGGTAGCCACCTATACGCCGCCCCCTGGCGTCCAAACCCCAATCGATTAGCACATGCTCCTCCTCCTAGGTCAATGCAACGTCATGAGGTGATTCTAGCACTCTGTAGAACGTATAAAACAAGTTCCTTCCCCCAGAGTCACCTTGCAAATACAAAATTCCCTAAGCGCACCAACGACTCGTACAGTTCCTTCTACATTCTAGTCGACTAGCCAAACTTGCAATTCCTGCGCATTTATCCCCAACACGTTCTCATTATACCTGCGCATCTATCGTTCTGTCTGGCGTCTGTCACGTAGCGAAAATACTTTGAACAGGCTTCGCCCACGTCATTAAGCGTCCATACTATTCCCTCAGCTCCTGCCTAGTGCGAGTATTCACCTTCCCCACGGCAGTTACAAACGGCTTTGCATATTTTTCCTGACCACATATCAACGATTGATGCCTTGCTCCGCTTATTACCTAGCTCGCCGCTCGCCTCCTCGGCTATGGCAACCTGACGGATACACGCATTTCAATATCAGCAGTCTTTGCATCCTCTTCATCCCTATGGGATTGACCCGCCGGATGTCCGAAGCGTATGTGTATGAACCATGCCGTCCACCCAGACCCAACACTCATCAATGATTGGATCTTGTGAAGGTTCTTCAGGTCCACAAGAAATGATAGAGTCAGCGATACCGAGCATGTAAGGATACGCCATTCCTTCTTCACTAATAACTCACCAGCTGCTAGCACATATGTGGCATTGCGACGTGATCTAGATCCCTGCAATTAATAGCAAGCAAGAGCTAGCCAAGTGCCACACGAAGAGACGCACATTCCCATTCTCCGGAATCGTGTTATCTGTCGCTGTTCATTGCTGCACCGTTCACAAAATAATCCCATTCTAGGGCCTTAAGGCACCTGCAATCTCGACTGCTGTTGCCACAAACCATGCGTTACCACTGCAAATACGAAAACGTCAGATTCAAACCAAACGACGGCCTCTTATAGGACGGCGAAGACTACACTTAGCCACCTCGCGCTGTTCCGCTCCCAGATCAGACAACCCCGCTGGCTGCGCCAGCGCAGACCCGTCCCGCACATATTTACAAACGCATGCGGATCCCTGCCCTAGGGCAAGCCCTCTACTGTCCAGGGGCTGTACACGCACAAATATCCTTTTTAATTGGTAGCAGGTTTTGCCTTATGCTCAGCAACGCGATTTTTGCATGATGGCAGTGCAGGGTATTCCAGGGTGTATGCCCGAATCTCGGGTTTGCTCTGGAGATGGCGAAAAGGCTCCGCATAGTATCGGGTGGGCTTGCAAAGCTAGACAGACAGGAATCCCAGAGTTCATGAATGCATCCTTTAACCTCGCAAACTCAACAAATTCCTCTGCTTGTTTTGGGCAACCGTTGAAGTCAGCATGGTTGCTCTTAGAAGAGTCCGCTGCAAAAGCAGAAGTAGGAAGCCGTTGGCAGAATGAGCTTCTTGGACGACCACAACTCAGAATGTGGCATCTTCAAAGCCGAGCCCTTCGTTGACCTTTACGAGCCCTGACAGGAAAAAAGAGAACACTTTGTTTCCTTAGCTTTTGTCACTCTACCTTGCTGTATCGCCGCAGATCTCGCCAATTTCAAACCTGTCAACGATGTCACCATGTTTTGCGTAGCCAACTGACAGCGTCCCTTAAGGACGGCCTTCTTCCATTCGAGTGCAATAAGCGTATGCGGCATTTTACACTTTGCTTTGCTCCCTGATTTGGCTGAGCATTTCCTTCCGCTTCAATCCCTGTACCCATACTCTCATTGCCCTGCCCAGTGCTGTTTTCCTGCGGATTCGCATGGAGGGCCATGCAGGCGCCCAATTCAGAACATCCCCAGCATAAAACACAACAAGAGTTGTGTCTGCGAAGCCACGCACTGTTGCCACGGTTGTCCTCGTACGCATATATACTCGAAATATCCGTTCTGGAGTCAAGCACCATAACCCAAGGGCGGCGTATGCGGCCACGTATATCAACCCACAAATTGACTATGTGAACGGGCATTGCCATGTGATCCAGGCTCACAAATGTAGGAGATCTAGAACCCCGGCATGCCATATTAATCACTCAAATAGAAAACTTATCGTCGGTCGGCATGCACGCACAAACTATGCTGTGCTGATGCGATACCGCCACCCAACTGGCCCTCTGGGAGTAAAGGGTAGCAGACATTAGAACGCATCCGTTTCCTGTACGCAACAGCTGCACGAATCACAGTCACGTCGTACCTGGATCCGCTGCAGTTACACCATCAAGCGTACCCCAGCGTAGGACAGTTGGTCGCCACCTCTCATCACTATTAGCATCCTCATGCATATTCCACAACCTAGCCATTCGCTAGCTGAATGCTACTTTAACTCTGTATTCGAGCGGAGCATCTGTTCTAATTTTCAACGGGCATGAAGTACCCACCAATAGCTTGCATACCCCCGTGGCCACCCCAATGGAGCTCTTAACTCTGCAGGATAGCATTGCCGATGAAATCACCGCATCTGAAAGCCAAGAAGGCGATTGCGGCAAATAAGAAACACGCTACCAATGATGTTCGGGAGCCTGCAGGCTCGGGTGTACTTGCTGCCGCATACCACAGCATTCCTATATCCCATCTATACTCCTTCAATTATCGTCGTGCCTAACAGTAAAGCGATTGCTGGAGTATGCAATGCTGAAGGAAACCCTGCTTTGCCAGCTGTACCGTCCTGGACACCGAGGGTACTCTAGGCATTACCCCGCACCAAGCATTCCCTGCTTAAAATGGTGCCTCCACCCCTTCTGTTTAGAAGTAACTCATCCCTCTGCTCATCCTGATTAGCCTGTTGCCTTCAACACGCGTACATACAAACGACAAGCTACGGCACACTTCTGTACCCGAGCTGCGGTGGCCTCTGTAGGTGTATCGGTTCGTGGACATTAGGTTTCATTCATCCACATCAAAGCATCCAATCGCATTGTAGTGCATCGTCCGCTGATGGCCCCCAGGCTACCCACACGCTCAGCCGCTGCTTCCTTCAACGCAAACATTAAACTTTGAGTTTTTTATGGCCACATTCGATACACAGCATCGACTGCGTACCAACCGGCTGATAATCTGGGCTTCCTGTTGCTCGTCAGAAGCCATAAGCGCACTTCCTAAAGCACATGGTGCGTCTTATCAATGCAATAGAGATCCAATACACGATGCACGCTGGGTGGTTACTCGTCACTGCCTTCAAGGCAACAATATTTCACGTTGCTTGTTTAGATGCTCTCGTCTAACCGTTTGCCAACCCAAACTCCCAACTGTTTGCTCTTCAGGATTACCACCATACAGTGGCCGACTACCAGACATTTGCCGGTGACGTGCACGGAGAGGCGTGAGGCGTAGGAAATGCGACTAGGGCGTCTGGAATCCTCGCACTAGAGCTTAGCGCTTGGAAAACGCGAATTATGCTGCGTATGCCACTAGGCATTGCACACTCTAAGCCAAACTCCCACAACCCCTTGCATTCCCAATAGCGTCACCTTCTTGTGAGCTGGCAACTGCGTCGTGAAGAGCCTGATCGGCCTGGCGGGAAATGCGGCATAACTGCATAAACGCTAGACGGGCCGCTGTTGTCGAACAGAGCACTCTTGGCCCCTTCACTGTTGATGATCGCCTCCCTCAACTCTTGTTTGGGTATATGCAGGTGAATGCACATGAGCACACAACGATGCACACACACACACACACACACACACACACACACACACACACACACACACACACACACACACACACACACACACACACACATACACAAATATACACACACACATACACAAATATACAAACAATCCGGCATCGAGCTTCCAATGCTTTATCGCTCCTTAGGAGGCGCGCAGTGAGGGCAGCTTCTGGGAGTCAGCCTTTGGAAATTTGACCTAAGCTCTCCAAAGAAGGGCAAATCCACGCCAACTTTTGTAGAGCTACACCAAGCAGCACGCAGTCAACTCCGATGCACGCAATCAATAGTGTTGCTCTTGCCCTGTCGCCTCTATCTGCAGCCGGTAGGTGAAAGAGCTCACGACCGTGGTTCATGGAGGAACAGGCCCCACTCCAGCTGGAATTCCGGCGGTCTGTTCATTCAAAACCAAGGACTGGGTTTGCGACCGCCTACCTCAGGGAGGCTGCTATGCCTTTGCTGCCCTCAGAAGAATTGAAGCAATGTATTGATAACATATCGATCCTACGTACACAATGCTATAGCAGCTCGCTTTCTACGGGTATGATACCTTGCACAAAGCAAGCTGACGTGCACGTGTGCACCTCCATGAAGGCACCGCATTTACAGCCCATTCTCCCCCAAGCGCTGTTAAATAGCACCGACAACGTCACCATACGCTTGTGGCTGTTTGGGTCAGCGCTAAGTGAAGAGAGAAAACAGCATCCGCCTAGCTTCTGCGTATATATGCCTTCTCTTCTACTAAAAGCAACCACGCCCGTATGTACGCACTAGCTGAACAGTAAACGTGCTCACTGAGTGCTGTCAAAATGAAGTTCATCGTACCACGTGCCGCGACTTTACAATGCTGGCGCCGGTTATCCAAAATACAAACGATTTGAATTCCATGTCTCAACACAACCGAGTATGGCATAGCAAACGTTCGCATTCACCGTCTTGGCCTCAAACGTTGTCCATACTAAGTGTTTAATGCAACGCGTCAGTTCATATTAATGCTGAGACCATGGAATTCGTAGTGTTGCAGCTGAATACCGTGTCCTCCAAATGTCAGTGACGCTGCAACCAAGTCAGGGCATCGTACGCTCTGTTCCAGGAGGACGTGGCGCTTGTAGTATCTGGATATCGAATCACTTTGTCTCGTATCCTACTCCCAGAAAGGCACCTGCTCTTCCCAATAACTCCAATCCATCGATCTACACCCCAAGCGGATCCCCGGAATCTACCATGGCACAAAGGTGTATGATGTGCCATTTATCGCTGCTTTAGCTTCGCCATTAGCTGGTGAAGTCCCTACACGAACATGAACAAAAATGCTTCAGACTAAACGTCTTGTGGGCACCCAGCGAACACACGTGAAGCAAGTGCCTTTCTGCGAAATCGTTTGACGGGAAGATCATTAGAAACCCCTGCACGTGTCCCCATGCCAGTACAGCAACGTGACAGGATACAAAAGGCCTAACAAGCCACGAAGCCTTCACTGCCATACTTCATAACAACTCCACGGCACACCAATTAAAACTCAGCTGCGCGAATTCCAATACGGCCATTTACACCACCTAGGCAATATGCGTCACCAGTCGTATACTTGCTTCACAACAATATTGGCACTGGCACAGCAAGCGCCACAATGGGCGCTCAGCACCCAGCGACGCTGCAAATGGCTGCCTGCGTGTGTTCCTCGCACATATGCATCTGCCTTTGTTGCTGAAGGTAAATCCACCTGCTGCTAGTGGCTGCCACATCTTGCAGACAGTGGCATCATGCGTCCAACAAACACCTAATCCAACACTAGGCATTTGATTGTGGATGCGACCAGACGTATTCACCCTATCGTACGCCCTCACCGGTTCGGCCAGCCGCCACGCCGTGCCAACGAACATCATATGGGCAACGGGGTACAAATACACTTGATCTTTTTTCTGTGAAAGCACGCGGATGCCATTTAACTTCACTCCCTTAAGCGGAAGTGGTGCAATGCAGTAGAGGTCCAATACATGATGCATGCTGGGTGGTTACTCGTCATGGCCTTCAAGGCAACAACTTTTCACGTTGCTTGTTTCGATGCTCTCGTCTAACCGTTTGCCAACCCAAACACCCAACTGTTTGCTGTTCAGTATTACCACCAGGCAGCGGCCGACCAGCATACACTGGCCAGCTAGCTGCACAAAGAGAGTATGAAATGCAACTAGGGCGTCTGGAGTCCTCACACCAGAGCTTAGTGCTTTCAGAACGCCAATTATGCTGCGCACGCCACTAGGCATCGTACACTCTAAGCCAAACGCCCACAACCCCTTGCTTTCCTAATAGTTTTACCTTCTCATGAGCTGGCAAATGCGTCCTGAAGAGCCTGACTGGCCTGAGGGGAAATGTGGCATAACCCCATAGATGCTCGAATGGGCTGTTATCCTCGAGCACAGCACTCAGGCCCCTTCACTGTTGATGATCGCCTCCCTCAACTCTTGTTAGGCTATATATAGGTAAATGCACATGCGCACACAAACATGCAGGCACACACACACACACACACACACACACACACACACACACACACACACACACACACACACAAATGCATACACACAGTCAGACATCGAGCTTCCTGCGTCCCTAGAAAGCCTGCCGTTGGGGACGATTCTGGGCGTCAGCCCACGCAAATTTGCTCTAAGCACTCGAAAAGAGCATAGCCTCAATCCTACTGGTCCAGACATCACAACACACTGCACACAACCAGTTTGCTTGCTATTGGCCTGCCTGCACTCTCTGCAGAAAGCAGATGCAAAAGCTCAAAAATGTTCTCCGCAGCTCAGGCTCCACCCTCGATGAATATCCAGGCGCTCGCTCCTTCGAAACAAGCACTAGGCTTGCGACAGAAATTTTCTCGTACACTGTCCACCCTCTCGTGTCTTAAACAACACCTAGGCATTCTCTTGAATAGCCATCCTTCCTACGCTTACGAAGGCATAATAGGTCGCTATGGACAAATATGACGTCTTACACCAAATATGGTGACATGCACGTCTCCTCGCCCTTGCTAGCACCCGACGGAGAACCCAACTTCGACCTAGGCATCTGTTCGTTCGGACCAGCGCCACACGAAAAGGAAAGGCAGCACGGACTACCCGCCTATCTCCTGCACATAGAAGATCTCTGTGCTACTGAACGCCGAGGGGTGGCGTACCCCCGCACTACTTAAACAGTAAACAAGACATCTTGCCATTCTATTTATCTAGTCTATCCTACCACCCTCTGCAACTTTAAAATGCTGCCCACGGAATCGTCCAAAAACAAACATTGTTTGCGCCGCTTGCTTCGAGGTAATCGCCTAAGGTATGATCAACGTCTGCATTCAGTTTGGCTGCCGTCAAGCCTCCTATGCTCAATTGCTAGCAGACGCCTTTCGCGGTCCATGCATCAGCTGCATGGGCAGCATGTCTTCTATGCGAGACCAATTCGACGTTCTGTGAGCATATGTTGACCAGCTGCCAGCCCTTGTTTCTCCTTGCATCCAAAACGCCCAACTGTGTCTTCCTGCCACACGAATCAAACGCCTACAAAAGCACAATCGCCGTCCCTGTTCATATCCATCTGATGCACCTGCTGCCCAGTCATATTCCGAAGCAAACAAACCCAAGTCCTCTCTCAGCAACGAAAGACCGCTACAAGCCCCCACTCTTACGCTACACAGATTGCGCGTTCTTCATGTGGAAACCGAAAAGCTCAAACGCCTGTACGCTGGCCTAGATGTCATTTGGTTCCCCCAAACGCAAGACGTGCAGGCGTAAGGTTTACACGCACGCCGTCCCGACATCCCAAAACAACGTACGCATCTCCCATGCAACTCGTTCCGTAGCAGGGTATGCTATGTGCTACATATGAGACGCTAAGGTGCCTAACGCCGCGACTGCATCAACACAAGTTTTGTCTCGTGCTGTGCGATCCACGGCAAATCGTTGCACAATGCCAACAGCACGCACACGTGGACCCACACACATCTGCGTAGACCTTCTGGAGCCATCCACAGCGCCTACGCAACAGCCACGGAAACGGAATCTCCAAACGCTTCTTCTGCAACGCAGCAGCGACCTGCACAATGCAAACGTGGGCGCTACATGCAGCAAAGGTACAAGTATCGGACACTCTGGTCTCGAAGAATCCAACGCCTTTCAACACAGACTAATCACGTCCCCAACCTGTCAACATACACTGACGGCAGTTCGTCTTCGACGTAGCCACTAGACACATCTATGCACTAAACACATGCCTTGCCATGTTTGCGGAGTCCAGCATTTGTCTACTAGACCGCCAACTGTCCACACATGATGTTCATACGCACTCGCTTTAGAGCATCCAACCATACTGAAGCGGTGCTAGAGCAATTCAGTCCACGGCAAAATCTGTTGCCCATACAACGGTGCGCTTTGTTCGGGTGTAAAGCACCATTATCACAGCGCGCAGCTTGCATCACATGGCACGGGATCTGTGCCCCATCGATGCGAAGAGTTCATAACTGCCTGGGTAAAAATCCCATACCACCAGCCCGTGAGTGCGGTGCCTTGCACAGGTCACAGCTGCTGCACACAAGGTAGGTTATCGTACGCTCTGCTCCAGAACCACGTGGCACTAGTGTTGCATGGACATCATGCCTGTCTCAGTTTAGCTTTGGACTCCTCAAAAGAATGCACCTGCTCTCCCGGACAAGTCGCACTTGTTGATCTGCAACCCAAACGGATCCCCGAAATCCGCTATGCAGCAAAGGCACATGCTTTTTATTTTATCGATTCTTTAGCGTTGTCATCTGTTGTTGAAGCCTTGACACTAAAGTAAATACCGACGCTTCAGCCTAAGCGTCTTGTGGGCACCCAGCGAACGAGCTTGAAGCAAAGGCCTTTCTGTGAAAACGTGTGCCGGGAAGAGCATGGCCGTGAACAGCACGTAGGCACTTGGCGTCACCGACCGTCTACTTGCGTCACAGAAATATTGGCACTGCGGCACAAATGAGCCACAATACTCACGTAGAAACCAGAAACGCTGCAAATGAGCAGCTGTGTGCGCCCCTTGCTCATGTAGCTCTCCCAGATTCCTCTGGAGTAAATCCACCTGTTGTTAGCAGCTTCAACGCCTTGCAGACAGTGGCATCACGCGTCCAGCAAACACCTGATGCAGCACTACGCATTTGATTGCGGGTGTGACAAGAAGAATTCAGCCGAGCGTACGCCCTCCGTGGATGGGCTGGGCGAGATGCGGTGCCGAAGAACATCACATGGGCAGCGGGTTACTGATACCCTTTGCGGTCATTTTCTGGAAGCAGGCGAGTGCCATTTAGGCTCACTCGCTAAACCGGAAACGGTATGCCTCACCACTAGAGCAAAAACGCAATGCATGATGCACGCTAGATGGTTACTCGTCACGTCCTTCAAGGCAACAATATTTCATGTTGCTTGTTTAGACGCTATCGTCTAACCGTTTACAAACCCAAACTCCCAATCGTTTTCTCGTCATTAGTAGCACCATACAGTGGCCGACTACCGGACATTCGCCGGTACCGTGCACGCAGAGGCGTACAAAATGCGACTACGGCGTCTGTAGTCCTCCCACTAGAGCTTGGTGATTCGCGAACGCCAATTAATCTGCATACGCCGCTAGGCTTCGTACACTCTAAGCCAAACACCTACTACCCCTTGCACTCCCCATAGCGTCACTTTCTTGTGAGCTGGAAACTGCGTCGTAAAGAGCCTGATCGGCATAGCGGGCACTCCTGCATAACCGCATAGAGGCTAGAGAGGCTGCGGGAACAACGCACTCAGGGCCCTGTTGAAGATCGCCTCCCTCAACTCTTGTTAGGGCATATGCAGGTGAATGCACATCAGCACACAAGCATGCAGGTACACAGAGACACACACAAATGCATACACACAATCAGACATCGAGCTTCCAATGCTTTATCCTCCCCAGGAGGCCTGCCGTGAGGGGCGATTCTGAGCCTTCAGCCCACGCAAATTTGATCTAAGCACTCCAGACAAGACCATAGCCTCAATCCTACTGGCGCAGACATCACAACACACTGCACGCAACCAGTTTGCTTGCTATTGGCCTGCCTGCACTCTCTGCAGAAAGCAGATGCAAAAGCTCAAGAATGTTCTCCGCAGCTCAGGCTCCACCCTCGATGAATATCCAGGCGCTCGCTCCTTCGAAACAAGCACTAGGCTTGCGACAGAAATTTTCTCGTACACTGTCTACTCTCTCGTGTCTTAAACAACACCTTGACATTCTCTTGAATAGCCATCCTTCCTACGCTTACGAAGGCATAATAGGTCGCTATGGACAAATATGACGTCTTACACCAAATATGGTGACATGCACGTCTCCTCGCCCTTGCTAGCACCCGACGGAGAGCCCGCTCTGTCTAACACACCTTCAAGCCGCACACCCAACTTCGACCTAGGCATCTGTTCGTTCGGACCAGCGCCACACGAAAAGGAAAGGCAGCACGGACTACCCGCCTATCTCCTGCACATAGAAGATCTCTGTGCTACTAAACGCCGAGGGGTGGCGTACCCCCGCACTACTTAAACAGTAAACAAGACATCTTGCCATTCTATTTATCTAGTCTATCCTACCACCTTCTGCAACGTTAAAATGCTGCCCACGGAATCGTCCAAAAACAAACATTGTTTGCGCCGCTTGCTTCGAGGTAATCGCCTAAGGTATGATCAACGTCTGCATTCAGTTTGGCTGCTGTCAAGCCTCCTATGCTCAACTGCTAGCAGACGCCTTTCGCGGTCCATGCATCAGCTGCATGGGCAGCATGTCTTCTATGTGAGACCAATTCGACGTTCTGTGAGCATATGTTGACCAGTTGCCAGCCCTTGTTTCTCCTTGCATCCAAAATGCCCAACCGCGTCTTCCTGCCACACGAATCAAACGCCTACAAACGCACAATCGCCTTCCCCTGTTCATATCCATCTGATGCACCTGCTGCCCAGTCATATTCCGAAGCAAACAAACCCAAATCCCCTCTAAGCAACGAAAGACCGCTACAAGCCCCCGTTCGTACGCTACACAAATTCCGCGTTCCTCATTTAGGAACCGCAAAAGCTCAAACGCCTCTACGTTGGCCTAGACGTCATTTCGTTCCACCAAACGCAAGACGCGCATGAGCAAGGTCTATTGATCCACAGCGAATCGCTGCACAGGGCGAACAGCGTGCACAGGTGGACCCACACACATCTGCGTAGACCTTCTGAAGCCATTCACAGCGCCTATGCAACAGCCACGAAAACGGAATCTCCCAGCGCCTCTTCTTCAACGCGCAATGCTCAACACACAGTGCTCTGCAAAATGCAAACGTGGACCCTACCATGCAACAAACGTACAAGCCTTTGACACTCTGGTCTTGAAGAATCCAACGCCTTCCATCCCAGACTAATCACGTCCTCCCCCTGTCCGCATACACTGAAGGCAGTTCGTTTTCGACGTAGCCGCTAGACGCATCTATGCATTCAATACACGCCTCCCCGTGCTTGCGGAGTCCATCATTTGTCTGCTATACTGCCAATCGTCCACATATGATGCTCATACGCACTCGCTTTAGAGCATTCGGGCATGCTGAAGCGGTGTTAGAACAGCTCAGCCCACGACAAAATCTGTTGCCCTTACAACGTTGCGCTTTTCTTCGGTTGGAAGGCAGCATTATCACAGCGCGCAGCTTGTATCACATGGCACGGGATCCACAAACCATCGCTAAGACCCGTCAAAACCCGCCTGGATAAAAGCCTTCATACCGCCAGCACCCTGTGTACGGTATCTTGCACAGGCCACAGCTACCCCACGCAAGGTCGGGCAACATACGGTCTGCTCCAGAAGGACGCGGCACTAGCATTTTCTGTACATCAAATTAATTCAGTTATCATACGATCCCCCAGAACTGCAACGGGTTAGTGCACCGCGTGGCGTAGAAAGGGTGTCTAGTTCTTCTAGAGTACTCAAATCAGGGCCTAATGCCTTGGCAACACCAATTATGCTGCGCACGCCACTAGGCATCGTACACTCTAAGCCACGAACCCACGATGCCTTGCATAGCAAGTAGATTCACCTTCTTGTGAGCTGGCAACTGCGTTGTGAAGAGCCTGATTGGCCTGGCGGGAAATGTGGCATAAACATGTTAATGCTAGAATAGGCTGTTGCTCTCGAGCAGACCACTCATGGGCCCTTCATTGTTGATGGTTGCTTCCCTTAACCGCGTCATTAGGCTATGCATAGATAGATGCACACGCGCGAACAAGTGCGAAGGCACACACGAACGCACAAGCATGCACAAAAACTGCTTAGAAGCTTTTCAATGCTTTGTATGCCCCAGTACACCTGCTGTGAGGGCAGATTCTGGGCATCAGCCTACGCAAATTCGGCCTAAGCACTCCAGAGAAGAGCATACCCTTACTCCTACTGACCCAGACACCACAACACACTGCACGCAACCAGTTTGCTTGCCCTTGGTCTGTCTGCACTGCCTGCAGAAGGCAGATGCAAAAGTTCAAGAGTGTGCTCTGCAGCTGAGGCTCCTGGAGGCTGGATATCCAGGAACCTAGTGCTTCACAACAAGCATTAAGTTTGCGGCAGAAATCTTCTCATACGCTGTGTAGACACCCTTATCTTTAAGAAAACCCAGGCATTCTCTTGAATAGCCATCCATCTTACGCTTACGACGGTACACCAGTTGTGATGGGGTGCCCCTCTTCTCGCCCTTCCTAGCACCGTATGGATGGTCTGCCCTGCCTAAAGCACCGGTGCGCAGCACAGCCAACTTTAGCCTAGGCATCTGTTCGCTCGGAACAGCCCTACACAAAACGAAAAAGCAGCATTCCCTACCCGCCTGTACCCCGCACATAGAACGGTTCTGCGCTACGTAGAGAGATGGCATATCCTCGCACTAGCTAAACGTCAAGCAGGTGATTTCGCCGTTCCATTGATCCAGTCTATCCTACCACCCTCTGCAACTTTAAAATGCTGCCCACGGAATCGTCCAAAAACAAACATTGTTTGCGCCGCTTGCTTCGAGGTAATCGCCTAAGGTATGATCAACGTCTGCACTCAGTTTGGTTGCCGTCAAGCCTCCTATGCTCAATTGCTAGCAGACGCCTTTCGCGGTCCATGCATCAGCTGCATGGGCAGCATGTCTTCTATGCGAGACCGATTCGAAATTCTGTGAGCATATGTTGGCCAGATGCCAGCCCTTGTTTCTCCTTGCATCCAAAACGCCCAACCGCGTCTTCCTGCCACACGAATCAAACGCCTACAAAAGCGCAATCGCCTTCCCCTGTTCATATCCATCTGATGCACCTGCTGCCCAGTCATGCTCCGAACCAAACAAACCCAAATCCTCTCTCAGCAACGAAAGACCGCTACAAGCCCCCGTTCGTACGCTACACAAATTCCGCGTTCCTCATTTAGGAACCGCAAAAGCTCAAACGCCTCTACGTTGGCCTAGACGTCATTTCGTTCCACCAAACGCAAGACGCGCATGAGCAAGGTCTATTGATCCACAGCGAATCGCTGCACAGGGCGAACAGCGTGCACAGGTGGACCCACACACATCTGCGTAGACCTTCTGGAGCCATTCACAGCGCCTATGCAACAGCCACGAAAACGGAATCTCCCAGCGCCTCTTCTTCAACGCGCAATGCTCAACACACAGTGCTCTGCAAAATGCAAACGTGGACCCTACCATGCAACAAACGTACAAGCCTTTGACACTCTGGTCTTGAAGAATCCAACGCCTTCCTTCCATCCCAGACTAATCACGTCCTCCCCCTGTCTGCATACACTGAAGGCAATTCGTTTTCGACGTAGCCGCTAGACGCATCTATGCATTCAATACACGCCTCCCCGTGCTTGCGGAGTCCATCATTTGTCTGCTATACTGCCAATCGTCCACATATGATGCTCATACGCACTCGCTTTAGAGCATTCGGGCATGCTGAAGCGGTGTTAGAACAGCTCAGCCCACGACAAAATCTGTTGCCCTTACAACGTTGCGCTTTTCTTCGGTTGGAAGGCAGCATTATCACAGCGCGCAGCTTGTATCACATGGCACGGGATCCACAAACCATCGCTAAGACCCGTCAAAACCCGCCTGGATAAAAGCCTGCATACCGCCAGCACCCTGTGTACGGTATCTTGCACAGGCCACAGCTACCCCACGCAAGGTCGGGCAACATACGGTCTGCTCCAGAAGGACGTGGCATTAGCATTGCCTGTACATCAAATTAATTCAGTTATCATCCGATCCCCCAGAAAAGCAACTTTTCAGTATCTGAAATGCGTTGATCTGCACCCCAAGCGTATCCCTGGAATCCAGCATGGCGCATAAAGAAATAGGCTGGGCCGTGTACCCTTGCATTTGCTTACCACAAAGGCGAACAGAGTGCGCACAGATAAACACAGACGCTTCAGCCTCATCTTCGTATTTATACACAGCGACCGAGCTAGAACCAAGTGCCCTTCTGTGAAGTCGTTTAGAGGGGAGAGCATAGAACGTCTTTCCACGTGAGTTCAGCAACGGGATACCAAACGCCTAAAGATCCGCAACATGTGCTCTGTTATACTGCATGAAACAGCAGGTAAACCACTGCTACGGAATTGCCAACATCGCCGTTTGCAGCATCTAGCCAATACGCGTTACCAGTAATCGTTTGAGTTTAGATCGATCCTGGCATTGCCACAGCATATGCGGAAACCGGGGCTGCGCTGCAAACAATCAGCTGGGTGCCTTTGTCGCCCATCTACCTGAGTCCTCGAAGGTAAATCTGCATGTTATTATGACCTTCAGTTTCTCGCGCACAATGATTTCACGCGTATACCCAGCATCCCGTGAAATCCCAAGCACTTTATTGGGCGCGTGACAGGAGGACGTCGGCCTAACACACACGCAGCCCTGCCAACGAATATGGCGAAGATGATACGCAGTGTCTCGTCTTATTTCTCTCTATGCAAGCGCATGGAATATAAGCACACTCGCTGAAAGGAAAGGGTAGGTTGCGTCAGTGCAGCAGGAATCGACTGGAGGATGGCAGCTTCAGTACCCCGAAGTCGGAACGATCCTGAATTGCATTATTTGCCACCTGCCCAGTATGTCGGGCCCGCTCACACCAAACCAAGAGCAAGTGTAGTGTATAACTGCATTTGCTTCAAACTAACGAAGATCATGTCAGCAGGCCACGTGTGAACCTCTTGCAAATAAGTTGGATGCAACGCTCTATCTGCACTTTCCGCCATTCTGTTTTACCGGCCTGCGCAGTGTGGGAGTCGTGAGGGAGGTTGCCTGCACCCTATAGCAAACGCGGAATCTGCAGCATAGCTGCGCCAAAACAGAAAATCCTAATCTTGAACTCGAAAGGTGTTGTTACGTTCTTTCGATAAGACGAACAGAAGACGCCTCATCCATCTTATCTGCTATGCCGACGGCTGCGTGCAATAATATGTCCTATCATTGAGCCTTTGGGCCCTTTGCTCTCCGCGTGAGATGTGAAGATGCCAAATACAAGCAATAACTGCACCCCCTTGACTGCAGGCCGCTAAATTTTAAGGAGGGCACATTTGGCGGAATCCGTACTGCTTGGCTGCAGCCTATGGTTCCACTTTTTTTCTTTCAACGGGGGAAGTTGCATCGAACATTTCACGTTGACGTGTGAACTTTTGCTTGATAATGGCGGTTCACTGCGAGTTGGCTTGAATTGAAATTCTGGCCATGTAGCGTTCAGTTTTACAATGGACTGCCGTCAAAATGCACTCCCAAACAGCTTATCCATCTACGAAACATGGCAACAAGGCACTCCAAACTTAGTTTCCAAAATCTGAGATAGCCAGGTGCCAGCTGATCACTTTCAACTCTGTATTCGCGCTGGGCAGCGGCTCTGGATTTCAATGGGCATGCAATATTCACTTGCACTTCACATATCCCCAGGGTCTCAGCAGCCAATTGCGTACCTCATTGCCTTCAGAAAGCGCAAATAAAAACGATATGCTACTGTGCACTTCTGTGAGCGAGTCATACTGGCCACTGTAGGTGAATCATTTCATCGAAATAGGTTTCGCTAATCCAAATCAATACACGCAACTACACCAGCTTGGACAGAGGATATAAAGCACTGTCTTCCTCCCTCAACAAACCTCACAGCAAATGCCAAAACATTTATGAGTGTGGTGCACCTTGCGCTGCCTTCCTGCAGGCAAGCCGCAAGATCAGGCGTGGCTTCCTTCAAAGCAATCTTTGAACTTGTGACGGCCCAATCCGCAAGGGCCTTTGAGGAAGAGGATAAGATT
The DNA here is from genome assembly GCA_963920595.1 of Eimeria praecox. Taxonomy (NCBI): domain Eukaryota; phylum Apicomplexa; class Conoidasida; order Eucoccidiorida; family Eimeriidae; genus Eimeria; species Eimeria praecox. Next base: position 327,716 of record OY986949.1, read on the forward strand.
CTGGAGATTATTAGAACACTGAAAAATAGACTGTACAGGCAGCAGCGGGCTCCAATCCTAAACGGTCAGCCTAGCACACGCGTTCTCTAGTTTGGCTTGGCGCAAAGGGGTGACGAAGGGCATTGCGTGCCCGACCGGCAACTGGTAAGCTCTGCCTTCTTTGACTGGGTCGCAAACGCGTGGGCGCACTTGCTTAACGGCAAATAGTGCGTAGCATCAGGGCCGCAGCCATCCGACACACGATGCCATTTGTAGTAAGCCTGACTCTCGTTAATCGGGAGCCGCCTCAAGACAACAACATTGCTAGCTGGCCCTTTCGTTGCTATTGCCTAAACGCTTCCCAACCTAAACATGCGGTATCCAGTTCCTCATTATTACTCGCACCAGGTGCCCGGTGAGGCGCATATATTCTCACAGCAAATGCGAGTACGCACTCTGAAGTCCTCACAGGACATATTAGCGCTTTGGCAAAACTATTGATGCGGCGCACGCCACTAGGCATCGTGCACTCTGAACCAAACACGAGCGAAGATTTGCATAGTGAATAGATTCACATTCCTGATGAGAGTAGCATACTGTGTTTTGCAGAGCCTGGTCGGCCTGGCAGTAAATGCGACGAAACCACATAAAGGCTAGGGAGCTCCCAGTCAACGAACGGTGCAAGTAGCGATCCTTCACTGTCGATGCTTCCAACCCCTGCATTGCGTTGTTGGGCCATACACAGGTGTATCCGCATATGCAACCAAACATGCAAGCACACAGGAGCATACAAACAAACAAACAACCCGGAATCGGGCTTCCATTGCATTATTGCCGCCCCAACACGAGCCGCAGTGGTCGGCCCTATCATCTGCGTGCTCACCTCCTGCGCAGATTCACGCTTCCCTCAACTCCTCCCCACTCAGCTTTGAGCGCGTCTCCCAAGCGCTCGTCAACGTCCTTTGGGCTCCTAAGATGTCGTTGGGTGAGAAGGTCGAGAAGGATTTCTGTGACATACAGCACGCCCCTGAGTATCCAGCACTGCATGCAGCCACACTGAAGTGACCGAGCACCCAAACGGTCCAGAACGCAGCTTGTGTAAACACTCGCACGGCTCCTCGCCCCCTAAAACATCGCACCAGTGCTGACGGATGCCACGCTGACCGATTCTTCGGAAGTAGGCCGGCTGCCTCTTTGCGTTATCTCCAGCGTTCCGCAATGCGTACCTCCTGTATAGAACGCCAACCACCACTACTCATGGCAAAACATGCTGCCTTGCACTCGCCCATCCACCACCCGTCAACTCCACGTGGCTCTCCGATGCTTATCCCGCACCGCGCCTTCTCCTTACCACGTTTAATGCACCGAAGCGAATGAGACCCTCGGTCGAACGCCACCACATTTTATGTCTCATATCTGCATCCGCCGGAATGACGTGCGTGCCTGCTAGGCACCCTACCCACGGGAAAGGAACCCAGCAAGCACACCAGAGGACGCCAGACGCCTTCAACGTCCTCTGTGTTCCTTTAATGTGGTTGAGTGGGTTGAGAAGGATTTCTCTGACATGCAGCACGCCCCTGAGTATTCAGCACTGCATGCAGCCACACTGAAGTGACCGAGCACCCAAACGGTCCAGAACGCAGCTTGTGCAAACACTCGCACTGCTCCGCGTCCCCTAAAACATCGCACCAGTGCTGACGGATGCCACGCTGACCGATTCTTCGGAAGTAGGCCGGCTGCCTCTTTGCGTTATCGCCAACGTTCCGCAATGCGTACCTCCTGAATAGAACGCCAACCACCACTACTCATGGCAAAAAATGCTGCCTTGCACTCGCCCATCCACAACCCGTCAACTCCACGTGGCTCTCCGATGCTTATCCCGCACCGCGCCTTCTTCTTACCACGTTTAATGCACCGAAGCGAATGAGACCCTCGGTCGAACGCCACCACACTTTACGTCTCATGTCTGCATCCGCCGGAATGACGTGCGTGCCTGCTAGGCACCCTACCCACGGGAAAGGAACCCAGCAAGCACACCAGAGGCCGCCAGACACCTTCAACGTCCTCTGTGTTCCTTTAATGTGGTTGAGTGGGTTGAGAAGGATTTCTCTGACATGCAGCACGCCCCTGAGTATTCAGCACTGCATGCAGCCACACTGAAGTGGCCGAGCACCCAAACGGTCCAGAACGCAGCTTGTGCAAACAGTCTCACTGCTCCGCGTCCCCTAAAACATCGCACCAGTGCTGACGGATGCCACGCTGACCGATTCTTCGGAAGTAGTCCGGCTGCCTCTTTGCGTTATCTCCAACGTTCCGCAATGCGTACAGCTTGTATAGAACGCCAACCACCACTACTCATGGCAAAACATGCTGCCTTGCACTCGCCCATCCACCACCCGTCAACTCCACGTGGCTCTTCGATGCTTATCCCGCACCGCGCCTTCTTCTTACCACGTTTAATGCACCGAAGCGAATGAGACCCTCGGTCGAACGCCACCACACTTTACGTCTCATGTCTGCATCCGCCGGAATGACGTGCGTGCCTGCTAGGCACCCTACCCACGGGAAAGGAACCCAGCAAGCACACCAGAGGCCGCCAGACACCTTCAACGTCCTCTGTGTTCCTTTAATGCGGTTGAGTAGGTTGAGAAGGATTTCTGTGACATACAGCATGCCCCTGAGTATTCAGCACTGCATGCAGCCACACTGAAGTGACCGAGCACCCAAACGGTCCAGAACGCAGCTTGTGCAAACACTCGCACTGCTCCGCGTCCCCTAAAACATCGCGCCAGTGCTGACGGATGCCACGCTGACCGATTCTTCGGAAGCAGGCCGGCTGCCTCTTTGCGTTATCGCCAACGTTCCGCAATGCGTACCTCCTGTATAGAACGCCAACCACCACTACTCATGGCAAAACATGCTGCCTTGCACTCGCCCATCCACCACCCGTCAACTCCACGTGGCTCTCCGATGCTTATCCCGCACCGCGCCTTCTTCTTACCACGTTTAATGCACCGAAGCGAATGAGACCCTCGGTCGAACGCCACCACACTTTACGTCTCATGTCTGCATCCGCCGGAATGACGTGCGTGCCTGCTAGGCACCCTACCCACGGGAAAGGAACCCAGCAAGCACACCAGAGGCCGCCAGACGCCTTCAATGTCCTCTGTGTTCCTTTAATGTGGTTGAGAAGGTTGAGAAGGATTTCTCTGACATGCAGCACGCCCCTGAGTATCCAGCACTGCATGCAGCCACACTGAAGTGACCGAGCACCCAAACGGTCCAGAACGCAGCTTGTGCAAACACTCGCACGGCTCCTCGTCCCCTAAAACATCGCACCAGTGCTGACGGATGCCACGCTGACCGATTCTTCGGAAGCAGGCCGGCTGCCTCTTTGCGTTATCTCCAACGTTCCGCAATGCGTACCTCCTGAATAGAACGCCAACCACCACTACTCATGGCAAAAAATGCTGCTTTGCACTCTCCCATCCACCACCCGTCAACTCTGCGTAGCTTTCCCATGCTTATCCCGCGCCGCGCCTTCTGCTCACCATGTCTAATGCACCGAAGCGAATGAGACCCTTGGTCGAGGCCCACCATACTTTACGTCTCATATCTGCATCCGCCGGAATGACGTGCGTGCCTGCTAGGCACCCTGCCCACGGGAACGCAAACCCGCAAACCACCCTGCCACCATTCAGCAAATGCCATGAAAAGTATTGGGTGCGCATCCAACCACAGGCGCCTCCCACACAGAGCATATAAAACATCGTTTCGCCATTGCTGAGAATCCAGTCATCGTTGCCACCTGTGCTGCACTGCCATGCTGCTCTTCTACCTGCGCTGGCAACGAAAACACCTTCTGAATCACCATTTGAGTCCCGCTGAGGTAGCCACCTATACGCCGCCCCCTGGCGTCCAAACCCCAATCGATTAGCACATGCTCCTCCTCCTAGGTCAATGCAACGTCATGAGGTGATTCTAGCACTCTGTAGAACGTATAAAACAAGTTCCTTCCCCCAGAGTCACCTTGCAAATACAAAATTCCCTAAGCGCACCAACGACTCGTACAGTTCCTTCTACATTCTAGTCGACTAGCCAAACTTGCAATTCCTGCGCATTTATCCCCAACACGTTCTCATTATACCTGCGCATCTATCGTTCTGTCTGGCGTCTGTCAGGTAGCGAAAATACTTTGAACAGGCTTCGCCCACGTCATTAAGCGTCCATACTATTCCCTCAGCTCCTGCCTAGTGCGAGTATTCATCTTCCCCACGGCAGTTACAAACGGCTTTGCATATTTTTCCTGACCACATCAACGATTGATGCCTTGCTCCGCTTATTACCTAGCTCGCCGCTCGCCTCCTCGGCTATGGCAACCTGACGGATACACGCATTCCAATATCAGCAGCCTTTGCATTCCCTTCATCCCTATGGGATTGACCCGCCGGATGCCCGGAGCGTATGCGTACGGAACATGCAGTCCGCTGGGCATCGGCGTCCCAGACCCAACACTCGTCAATGATTGGATCTTGTGAAGGTTGTGTGAAGGTTCTTCAGGTCCACAAGAAATGATAGAATCAGCGATACCGAGCAAGTAAGGATACGCCACTACTCCTTCACTAATAACTCGCCAACTGCCAGGACAAGCATGGCACTGCGACGTGATCTAGACACCTGCAATTAATAGCAAGCAAGAGCTAGCCAAGTGCCACACGAAGAGATGCACATTCCCATTCTTCGGAATCATGCTATCCGTCGGTGTTTATTGCTGCACTGTTCACAAAATTATCTCGTGCTCGAGCCACACGACACCTACCATCCCAATTACTGTTGCCACAAGGCATGCGGTACCACTGAAGATGCGCAAATGTCCTGATTCAAACCAAGCAACGGCCTCTTGTGCGCCAGAGTTTGCCATGTCTAGCGGCCTCACCTTTTTCCCACTGCCAGATCACCCAACCCTACTGGCTTCACCCTGCACCACTGCGGATCAGTCCTGCGAGTATTTACAAGCGCATGCGGCTTCCTATGTAGGAGCAGGACGCACACAAATGCTCTTGTTACGTTGTAGCAGGATTTGCTTTGTGCTCAACGATCTTATTGCTGCACACTGTCAGTGCAACTGATGGCGTATGCAGGAATATCGGGGTTGCTCTGCAGATGCCCAAACGGTCCCGCGACAGCATCGACTGGGCTTGTGAACCTCAGCGCACAGGCTACCAAGAATACACGAGTGCACCGGTAGGCCTCGCAAACCCTACAGTCCCCGCTGCTTCCTTTCAGCTACTGTTGAAGTCGGCCTGGCTGCCTTTAGTGAAGGATGCTGTAGAAACAAAAGGCCATTGGCAGCTTGAGCTTCTTTGGGCAGCCACAACTCACAGTGCAACATCTACAAAAAACGCCTCTGGCAGGTCTATTTAAGAAGAGGAAGGCTAGTCGTTGGCCCTTTAGAATTCGCCGATTCGGCAAATAGGCGAGCTATGCTCGCTGCGAATTCGCTCTCTGTTTCGCACAGGAACCTAATATCAAGTATTGGGAACAGCCAGACGCTACAACGTCAATGCCGCAGCTTTCATTGCTTGAAGGACCATGATGTCGGTGCGCCTGCTGCTAACCACCACCAATCTTTCGAAATGGGGTAATTCGAGGGGGCGGGAGGAAGATTTCTGGAGGTTCCGAAAGATCAAGGAAGACACGGGTGAAGTACAAGCCACGTGAGAGCCTCTTGCAAATAAGTTGGATGCAACGCTCTATCTGCACTTTCCGCCATTCTGTTTTACCGGCCTGCGCAGTGTGGGAGTCGTGAGGGAGGTTGCCTGCACCCTATAGCAAACGCGGAATCTGCAGCATAGCTGCGCCAAAACAGAAAATCCTAATCTTGAACTCGAAAGGTGTTGTTACGTTCTTTCGATAAGACGAACAGAAGACGCCTCATCCATCTTATCTGCTATGCCGACGGCTGCGTGCAATAATATGTCCTATCATTGAGCCTTTGGGCCCTTTGCTCTCCGCGTGAGATGTGAAGATGCCAAATACAAGCAATAACTGCACCCCCTTGACTGCAGGCCGCTAAATTTTAAGGAGGGCACATTTGGCGGAATCTGTACTGCTTGGCTGCAGCCTATGGTTCCACTTTTTTTCTTTCAACGGGGGAAGTTGCATCGAACATTTCACGTTGACGTGTGAACTTTTGCTTGATAATGGCGGTTCACTGCGAGTTGGCTTGAATTGAAATTCTGGCCATGTAGCGTTCAGTGTTACAATGGACTGCCGTCAAAATGCACTCCCAAACAGCTTATCCATCTACGAAACATGGCAACAAGGCACTCCAAACTTAGTTTCCAAAATCTGAGATAGCCAGGTGCCAGCTGATCACTTTCAACTCTGTATTCGCGCTGGGCAGCGGCTCTGGATTTCAATGGGCATGCAATATTCACTTGCACTTCACATATCCCCAGGGTCTCAGCAGCCAATTGCGTACCTCATTGCCTTCAGAAAGCGCAAATAAAAACGATATGCTACTGTGCACTTCTGTGAGCGAGTCATACTGGCCACTGTAGGTGAATCATTTCATCGAAATAGGTTTCGCTAATCCAAATCAATACACGCAACTACACCAGCTTGGACAGAGGATATAAAGCACTGTCTTCCTCCCTCAACAAACCTCACAGCAAATGCCAAAACATTTATGAGTGTGGTGCACCTTGCGCTGCCTTCCTGCAGGCAAGCCGCAAGATCAGGCGTGGCTTCCTTCAAAGCAATCTTTGAACTTGTGACGGCCCAATCCGCAAGGGCCTTTGAGGAAGAGGATAAGATTCTGGAGATTATTAGAACACTGAAAAATAGACTGTACAGGCAGCAGCGGGCTCCAATCCTAAACGGTCAGCCTAGCACACGCGTTCTCTAGTTTGGCTTGGCGCAAAGGGGTGACGAAGGGCATTGCGTGCCCGACCGGCAACTGGTAAGCTCTGCCTTCTTTGACTGGGTCGCAAACGCGTGGGCGCACTTGCTTAACGGCAAATAGTGCGTAGCATCAGGGCCGCAGCCATCCGACACACGATGCCATTTGTAGTAAGCCTGACTCTCGTTAATCGGGAGCCGCCTCAAGACAACAACATTGCTAGCTGGCCCTTTCGTTGCTATTGCCTAAACGCTTCCCAACCTAAACATGCGGTATCCAGTTCCTCATTATTACTCGCACCAGGTGCCCGGTGAGGCGCATATATTCTCACAGCAAATGCGAGTACGCACTCTGAAGTCCTCACAGGACATATTAGCGCTTTGGCAAAACTATTGATGCGGCGCACGCCACTAGGCATCGTGCACTCTGAACCAAACACGAGCGAAGATTTGCATAGTGAATAGATTCACATTCCTGATGAGAGTAGCATACTGTGTTTTGCAGAGCCTGGTCGGCCTGGCAGTAAATGCGACGAAACCACATAAAGGCTAGGGAGCTCCCAGTCAACGAACGGTGCAAGTAGCGATCCTTCACTGTCGATGCTTCCAACCCCTGCATTGCGTTGTTGGGCCATACACAGGTGTATCCGCATATGCAACCAAACATGCAAGCACACAGGAGCATACAAACAAACAAACAACCCGGAATCGGGCTTCCATTGCATTATTGCCGCCCCAACACGAGCCGCAGTGGTCGGCCCTATCATCTGCGTGCTCACCTCCTGCGCAGATTCACGCTTCCCTCAACTCCTCCCCACTCAGCTTTGAGCGCGTCTCCCAAGCGCTCGTCAACGTCCTTTGGGCTCCTAAGATGTCGTTGGGTGAGAAGGTCGAGAAGGATTTCTGTGACATACAGCACGCCCCTGAGTATCCAGCACTGCATGCAGCCACACTGAAGTGACCGAGCACCCAAACGGTCCAGAACGCAGCTTGTGTAAACACTCGCACGGCTCCTCGTCCCCTAAAACATCGCACCAGTGCTGACGGATGCCACGCTGACCGATTCTTCGGAAGTAGGCCGGCTGCCTCTTTGCGTTACCTCCAGAGCCTCCCAGTGCGTACCCTCTGCGTGAAAGGCCAACCGCCACTACTCATGGCAAAAAATGCTGCCTTGCACTCTCCCATCCACCGCCTGTCAACTCTGCGTAGCTCTCCCATGCTCATCCTGCTCCGCGCCTTCTTCTTACCACGTTTAATGCACCAAAGCGAATGACGCCCTTGGCCTAACTCCACCACATTTTATGTCTCATATCTGCATCCGCCGGAATGACGTGCGTGCCTGCTAGGCTCCCTGCCCACAGGAAAGCAAACGCGCAAACCACCCTGCGCCATTCACCAAACGTCATGATAAAGTATTGGGCACGCATCCAGCCACAGGCGCCACTCACACACGGCACTAAATATATGGGCATCGCTCATTTCGCACCGAACGCATGCAATACTGCATCTGGATACTGGATACATTCACATTTCGGAGAACAGACTGTTGCGCTTTGCATAGCCTCATCAACCAGGCAGTAAATGCGGCATAACCGCCTAAAGGCTAAGGAGCTCCTGTTCATCGAACGGTGCACGTAGGGGTCTTTCACGTTCGAAGCGTTCAACTTTTGAATTGCATGATTAGGCTATGCCTGTCGAGTATATGGCCCGTGATGCAGAATTCTGGACGTCATTCCCAACAAATTTAAACATGACCCTCCAGATGAGGGCATAACCTGACTTCGACTTGACCAGAGGCGAAAACCAACAGTGCGCAGCCAATCACGTGGTTAAACCCTCGTCTGCTCTGCACACAGCAGGTGGCCTCAAATTCTCAGCAACGCGCTTCAAAAAGGAACTGCCTCCACCCCGGCTGCCCCTTCAGGCGTCTCTTCCTTACATGAGCACGTTAAATTTGTGCTTGCGTGCATCAGGGAAACAGGTACGCCTCTCATGCCTTGAAGGACAGCGGGGCATTGTCCTGATAACGACGGAACCTGCGTTCACAACGCAATAGCTCGCAAACGACAGCCGCAGCTCCGTACAGCAAATATGTTGGCGTGCATCTTTGCACTTCGCTACCAGCACCGCATGAATCGCTGGGTCCCCCTAAAGCGCAGGTAAGCAGCACAAGCAACCTCAACTTATCCTTGCACTCGTTTATGCCAGCGCTCAGCGAAGAGAATAAGCAGCACGCACGTGTTTCCTTCACCTTTATGCCACCTCTGCTACTAAAGACAGAGGCGTCGCCTATGTACGCTCTCATATGCACTCACTAGCTAGACGCCAAGCTACGCATTCACGTGCTGTACAAGTGAAAACTATCTTAACACCTTCTCCAACTTGGCAGTGCTCTATCTGGCTTCTCCCAACGAGAAAAATGTCATATGCCGCCTGCCCCAATGCCACCGACAACTGCATCCTTGAAGCCGCTTGCACCGCCATGGCTTTCTCAACTACTACACATGTTAAATGGCTAAGCGAAAGCCTTTAATAGTACGTGCACCAGCTTCAAGTCCCACTGCAGCTTCACTTTAAGGATAGCAGAAGCCAGGTGTGCACATGTTGCTCAACTGCTACCCATTATTCCCTAGCCATTTAAACAATCCAAGCACTCTATCCCGCCACATAAATCAAATATCTACATAACCGAAGTACCCCTCTACCTCTTGCACCCATCTAGTTTACCTGGCGCTCACGCATGGGCCAGGGACACCAAAACGTAGTCCCCCCTCAACTAGGAAAGACTGGTGCAAGGCACCAGTCTTTTGGTTCACAACCACACTTTTTTGCGTCTTGGGGATAGGTTAAGTTCAAACCTCAAAGGTCTCTCCGCTGGCGTGGAAGTAGTGCGGTTCCCCCAATGCAATACGCGCGTGTGTAACGTTCATACACACTCCGTTTCGAGCGCCCGAAACTACATGCATTAGATGCATTCCGAATGCAGTTCAGTCCGTAACGGGATATGTTACAGATAGCGGCTAGGGGCCCTAGTGCCGCTGCCACGCCAACACAGCTTTCACCTTTCGTCCTGTGATTCGCCGATTCGCTGCGAGTCGAGGCGGAATATCAATAGGTGCACGCGTGGACCCGTACACATCCTTGCACGCATCTTTGCAGATTCCAGCGATCCTACGGAAGGGGAGTAAACATGGAATTTCCAATCACCAATGCTGCAACGCACAGCGTTCGGCAAGTGTTAACCGTCGCATGCAGCCTAGGTACAAGCAGCCGAGCACTGTGGCCTCGTGGAAGGCAATTCCATTCAAGCCAGCCAAATCACGTCTCTACCTCGAACCTATTTAGGAGTGGGGCAGTTTTCCTTGTGACGTAGCGGTGCCTCTATGCATGCAATTCCTGTCCTGTCATGTTTGTGATGCGCATTATTTTGGTTTGTCGTAATTCGGCTCGCTCCATAATAATGGTAATTGCATGCATTAGCTCTAGAGGTTTCGGCTACACTGCAGCGTTGCTGGAGCAAAGCAGTCCAGTCCACACTTACAACGTTGCGCTCTAGTAGCTTGTAGAGCCGCACCCGCGCAGCGCACACCTCGTGTCGCTTGTGGTGTGGCCAGAGGACGACGCAGGCAGGTCTGCCTGCCTGCGTAGAACTAAGCAGAACTAAGCACATCCACGTGAGTGCCTGCGCAGTACGTAATGGACGTGAGAGACTGCCACCAATTCATCCAGTATTGCTTCAGTGAAAACAGGCCATCAAATGCAAAGCCTTCTGCCTAAAAACGTCGAAGCAGCCGTACACCCTGGTCCACGTAGCTGCAGCGCTTTGCACAGCAAGCAGATCGCGCGCCTACTACACGGGCGTCTACCTTCCGGATTGTTCGTTGCGGCGTTCATAAGGCAACACCCCTCCATCTTTGCAAGCCCGTCCCGTGTCACCGTTTGGGTGCATCAAGTGTTTTAACGCAGTCACCCAGTTTTACACGCGCTCCACCATACTGGTAAAACGTACCTTTAGCAAGGTAAAGTCCGCTTAAAGCGACCTCGCGCCTGCATTCACTGACAGCAACGATCATGGTCTCTGCTTGCTCTGGTGCATGCTTCAGGCCTGATCGACATCTTTGGCGCCTGCACAGACTGAATAAGCCAGTTGGCCCAGCAACCGTTTAAATCCCAGTGCAACGCACAGAGCAATTCATGGAGCGTTTATTCTACACTGCAGCTAACCACTCCACCCTAGCCAAACAGTGGCTAGGACTTCCCTGTGAATGGTCCTCTAAACGCCTGTTGACCGCTTCACTAGTTGTTGCAATTCCAGTCGTGATCGACTGCAGAACTATCGGCAGCTCGGGAAGTTTCTGATTTATATCTGCCCTCCTTTCAGATTCTCCTTCAGAAACCCAAAAACCATTGCTTTTCCCCTACACGCGCAAGTGGCTGTCCAAGCTTTCCAAATAAGACCCTGCTCTAGAAGCTGCTATCGCTTGCTCCTGGTGCACTAATGCGAAGGGCTGGTGCCGGCCTAAAGCCCCCTTTGCTCGATAAGCGTCCAGCGAACTCGACGATGATCTGCGGAATCCTGCAGCTTGTTCAGAGTTAGAAGGAGCATGCAAGCAAACCTACAGTAGTGGAGAGCACACAGCGCTTGAACTGGCCTGCCGCTACGCACGGCCAGCTCGCCACCTGGCAACGGATTGGATAAACGCATCGCTTGATGCTGAAGCGATGCTCGAATCCGACCCCTTGCCACCGCCGCACTCCTTGTGCGTAAGACGTTTCAGGGTCAGCTAGCTCAAGCGTTTGTTTCTGCAGCTATCGTTGCTGCGAGTGTTGGTACAGATGCATGTCGAGCGCGACCACTACTAACACGGAAGCTCCAACGTGTTGCAGACGGAAAGGCTTCCGTCGGCTCTCTGTTTCCCACGCAGTGGCTAGAGGGAAGCGACTAAAGCAAGAAACAAGCAGAAACAATCACAGGGGCGTGGTGAAGTTGAGGTAGCACAAGAAGCATTACGCCAGTATTTGCTGGCGCGTCGCACACTCAAACGCTTATGTTGCCTGCTAGAGCTCTACGTCCCCATCTCCTGGGGGGCGACGGTGCAGCGTCAGCCCTGGAAATTTCTTTGCAGCATTATGCACTCCCCGCCTCTAAAAGGCTTCCATCATTCCTATATTCACTAGTCCAGGATTCAACCAAATGAAAAGCGCATACTAAAAAAAGCGCAGTGCATATCGGAAGTATCAGCTCTTACTGAAAGAGCGTCTGCTACGCTCGCTTCATACGCGAAGAGCAAGCCGCACAGTGCACCAAGACGCACATGAAATTCGCACATGCCATTTTGCAGAGCTCCTTTTCACAAAGCCAGCACTCTCAGACACTCTCTCCAGCATCTATCAGCTTTGACGCTCATGCAAGGCGTTGCTAGCCGTGCGCCGACGAACAATCACTCAGCCTTTTTCAACTGGCCGTCTAGCTCATTTCATTCGAGTACATCAAGCTTACTGCCTGACCAGCACGAAGTCCCGCTTCCAGGTTTGCAGTACAGGTATATGAAGTAGATCACTTCATATTCATATTCGACGGGGCATGCAGCCTATACTTTGCTCTTACGCCCTTGTTCTCGCCCTAGGCCTATTAAATAGAGCGTACTGCCTGTTGCATGGCATCCCGTGAATTACACAGAAATCTTGTCTCCATTTCTGAAATGTCAGTAGGCTACCTGTACTCAATTCCGATGCAAACAACTGAAAGACCCTCCATACGGCTGGGTGCAACAGACGGAGTGGCGGGGGGCTGCCATCAGGACTCCCCTTAGAGCACTGGCATTTGCATGCGCTCGAACTTGATACCGCCTAAAATTCCTGCATACCAAGTCGGAAGCTCGCCCTATTTCTCTACGCCCTGTGTGTTGGCCACACGTACTAACTGTTGCACAGAAAACGCAAAACTCTACGCTGCTCTGCAGTTTGTCGTGTCTCCGAACAGCCTGTTAGGTTCTCATTAAGCTTACGTCCCCCAAAGTAAAGAATCATCTCAGTCACTTTCCCCTGTCTATTGGCTACAACCATCCGCACTGGCTGACGGAGGCGTGGGGAAGACTTTCCAGCCTTCCCAGCCATCCTCCGAGCCAAAGCAGACGCTCATGTTTGGAGCATGCAGCGTACTAGCTTATGCAAGAGGGTCGATTGTTCTTATTTTACATGCATTCTATCCATTTCTTGCCGCTGCCTTGCATCCAGAATATTAATAGGCTGTGCATCGGTGAGACTGCTCATGAAAAAGATGTGTCTGAGATATGTGAAAACATCTCTGTCTATTCGTGGCCACTAATCACAAGGCGCTACTGAGCCCTCAATCTCGCTAGCGCAAAATGAGGAGGGAATCAGCTTTTGCTCGCATTCAAGGCCTTGCACGGGGAGTCAATATATAGTTTAAACGTACTGCCTATTGTATGAAATTTCCGCCTCGCGAAACAGCACAGTCTCATGCCTCAACCACGCTTTCCCAAATCCGTAAGCAGCATGCAGGAAATACTAATGTGCAATCTAAATATTTCAATTCAACAAAAAATGCCCAGAACAAGCAACAGCACGTCCTTACAGGATCATCTTAAATTGATGCAAACGACACAATTCCTGCTCGAGTATTGGTAAGAGTTCAAACCTCCCAAGTACATCTGGGCTGCAGCTTAGATGAACAGTGCACACAGCTATATAGCTGACTAACGGATGTGACATACTTGCTTCAGTATGACGCATTCTCGAGCTTAGACCATCAGTGACACCTACTACACTCACCGTGTTGCAAAACCAACGTCACTTCCTCAACGCATCGAAATCTCCCTCCTTCAACGCTAGGCCCTCTTTAAATTTTCCAAGCTTCTTCTAAAGAGCAGCAAATCTCCCCAGTTGGCGTACCATACTGATTCTCTGCGGGCTCCTGGCCTCAGCTGCACCCTTTAACGCATGAGGCATTCGCATTAAAGCCATGCAGCACTTAGCGCCGGCTAGCAAGACTGCTTTGTTACACACTTGCTGTAACGAAGGCAATGTATCATCCCCCTAAAACGAGAATAATCTAGGTACGCTATCTCTGGTGGACGCTGCAGGGCATATTCATGGCACATCCCGCAACCCAATCTCTTATACGAGGGAAAGCCACAATGTACAGCAGCGGGTTAGAACTTCAGCTATTATTTCCACAGTCTCAATGCTCCTCATCGTAGTGATTAGTCGCACCATCTAGTATGTACCGCTGCTGAACCGCCATTATAGATTTTGGCATCTTGGCTATCAGCCGAATCGAAGCCTTGGGCTATCGCCTTGTCTGGCAGAAAACACAAAGGTCACTGCAAGACAACATTTCAGGGGGATATGGCGTTATAAGAAGGTAACAAACCAAAATTTTTGGGTTCACACGGTGCCTCTGTTGTATGTGCAGCACACAGTAAAGCGTGCGCTAGACGGCTTCCAACATTCGAGCTGCTGCTATAGTCAACGGCAAAATTCTGGGATGCATGCCTCATAGGTCCTTCTTACCGCCTGATGCGTGCAATATACCTGCTATAACAAAGAATGCCTGGTCGTCGCTCTCAAGCATGCTCGCCTAATGCTTGATGCTCATAAATTTATGGCCCGTTTGGTTATTACTCCCCCAATCATGCATCAATCATGCGCTAGAAGTACAACCAACTACAAGAAGAGCGCTTCCGGCTAAAGCAATGCTCTAGCAGTGTAACCTGCATGAGCCTAAGCGTGCGTGAACCTGAAAACAGCCGTACGTCCTTTTTACACCATCGAATGACGGTTTACCCACCGTGGCTTGCCGGCAACCCAGCCGCGCTTCCCTCATGGATTTGACTGAAAGAGGCAATGCCAAGTATGGAGAGCAACATCTAGGCAACTGCTTGTTCCTCGAATTTCCACGTGATCAAGGGATTCTGATGTTAGCGTGAGGCAACTGAAGGGCACCCAGTCGGCCAGCTGCCTCATGCGCACTCTCTAAGTACCTTGCCACTATATCAAGCCTATTCTATACTGCACGGCACTAGTCCAATCCATTCGGTGAACTTTAGAGCAATATTCGAAGGGGCATGATGCTAGCTTCAATCATGTGGGGGGCGCTACAGCACTTCTTCCATATTTTGAGTGCTTTTAATGCATTCAACGCCTCCCAATTGATCTTCTGTTCCACGAGATTCATATCTTCCTCCATGATTCCAGAGTCCCAAGGCGTATTTGGCGGCTTACTGCCTGATGCACACAACCTCGGTAGTGTCCCCCCCTGCTTCGTAACCGTGGCGCCTTTGGTCGAACAGTTCGAATAGAACGGAAATGGAACTGTGCGGCGGCAAGGAGAAAAATCCTCAGACCAGCAGGGTTCTTGTTAAGGAGCTGAGCCGGCAGCGAACCACGTCGCGTCCAATCACAGTAAGACAATCCAGTTCAAATATACGTCCACTGAACGGCTCGTGCTCCCGCTGCAAAGAGCATGCTTTCAGAAATATATATCCACTGAAATGCTTGTGTACAAGACCGGGGTTGGAATCATACTTTCTGGTAGGTCGCACTCCCGTCCCCCCCATGGCACATGGGCACGCCGGTTTCTCACCTGTTAGCCATTCCGCGACTGCTGAGCGCGCGAACAGATAGCATCTTGTGGCACCATTGACCGCTGAAAGATGCATCAGATTGTTATGGTCAAAAATGCGCCGCGTGTTTGGCCATAACAATCTGATGCATCTTTCATCCTATTCGCATGCCAGAAACATGACAGGTTCTGAATGCTGAAGGCAGCTCTGCCGCAAAGCAAATAAAATGCTGCATATTTAAAGCATGCACGCGTGAAATACAACTTCGTCTAGAATTTACGCGTACCTCCTGATGCATGCCATTGCTGCGTTGCAACGATCTGCAGTCCCTCTCTCTCCCTTTCGGAGCCACACAATTATTGTACAAAACAGGAAATTTATCAAATAATAAACGCAAATGCTGCCAGTAGCCATGCCATCTATGAAACATTGAATATTGAATTGTTGAGATGCCATGCTCACCCGCTGATATACCATAGGATTTTAGTTCTCTCGCCGCGTGCTGCAGTTCCAGAATCAGCCTAAATGTTTCGGCCTGCGCGGATCCCACGAACAACAGCGACGCACAAAACTGCTAAATTGCCCCTCCGCCAGACGTTATGCTCGCTAAAAGTTTTTCAGGCCCATTCCTTCTGATGGACCACTGAGAACATCTGTTTTCTCAGCCAATTCAGCCGTCCACGGGCTATGCGGTTCACACATACCTCCTAATGTGCAGCACTCCCCTTATGGTGCATGCCCCACTGTCTGAGCGAGCTTTTGAAGAAGCCCACCTTACTGGATAGCGAAGCCGGTTCTCGTAAGCAGGCTGCCACAATTCTGCTGAAATGAAAGGTCGCCTTGCGTTTCAGAAATGCTTCGGGATCTCTGTATATGCCCATTTAACAAACAAAAGGGTGTGGGCAAGCACCATGGAGATCGTCGCACCCTCTGATGCATTGCAAGCCTACTGAACCTCGATGTGCGCTCATCAATTCACATCAGCAACAGGATCATAGACCAGCGTACGTGTAAACAAGAACCTTCAGTCGCACAACAGCGCTTTTGGAACAAGGGTACTGGCGTTACCTCTGCCAGCCGCATGCCAGTGTCCCTTTACTGACGTGGTGCGCCTCTGCAAACACATTTGGTGGTTGGATGCCTCGAATGCATTGCTGGAGAGCTTACCAGCTTATGCACACCGCTTTGCCTACTCCACAACGCACATTGTCTACGCACATTTCAGAGGCACATCCATGATGGATGCCCAGTTCACGCCCCCGGAACCTGAATTCGGTCCAAAACGACGTCACTCAGCCTATGCATTAAACAACATGTTCGTCGCGATCGAGGACGGTACGCCCGCCTCCTGTGCGTGGTAGGATGCGTTGAGCTATGCAGCAGTAGCACCGATGGAATTCTTGTTCACGCCGTACTGCCTGGTGCAAGAAGCGCTTGTACACTCATTGCACTCTTGTACCACAAGTCTTTCGAAGCACATCCCTAGTCAAAATTTACAAAACGCAGGAGAATAATCCCGCAGGGGCAAACGGTGCGCTTGAGAAGGTCCGCCAAAGACGCTGCAAGCTGCAGCAATCATGCGCTTCATCTGAAAGGCCATAGGATCTTGACTGCTTGGAACATTCTCGCTTCGCAGGTCTTAAAGTCAGTCGTACTGCCTAATGCATGGCACTATTACTCGCACCTATTGAACTTCCCCCAGCATCATCTTCGCCTGCCACAGCAAGAAGGCAGTTTCTCACCGGCAGAGCCCAAGAATACTCAAAAGAAAAGTTGTGACTTAATTTACCACACGCTGTGTCACTCTCGCTTTGGCAGTATATACACTTACACAGTCCTATAGGGATAAGGGAGAGCACGACGTATTTTAAGCGGCATCACAGCATGTCGTGTGCGCCTTACCAACAGCCTGCGCTCACCTCCTGAGTCATCACAGTCCAGCTGTACCGCCGTGCGCGGTGACGTCTAGCCTTGAATTGCCTCGCAAGATGCCAACGCGGTTGCTACCGGTCAATCACCACGAGCGAACCTGCACGCAAGGTTCGGCAACTCCTGGAAAACTAACAGCTTGCCTCTCAAGCATGCAGGAGGTCCGCTGACACTGAATGCCTGCGGGAAGCTTTATTAACTACCAACAAGGCGCGGCATGCAAGACGCCCGGCTGTGGCCTACTAGCTGATGTAAACCACCTTCTTGCTGTAGAGCCTTACATCAACTCGCGATTTATTAGCCGTTGGCAACCCATATTATAAATGCGCCAGCGGCTACGTATCGCAGTCCAACCAGATTGGTGCTCGCCTGGAACATGCAGCATTACCATTTTGGCATATGATGCCCTACCACTTTCCCTCTTGCACCCAGGGCACTCATTTGGGATGCTATCTGCCTACCGAAGCCTGTTTTAACACTAAGCGTCCTTGAAAATCAGTTCAGTTAGCAGCATACTGTCTGGTAAGCCACACCCCCTGCACCGGCACAGCACATCCACAGCTCATCCCCTTTGGCCACGCCAACCTTCCCCTCCAGCATCTGCTGGCAAGGTGTACCGAGAAACCATATGTGATAAAGAAGTGGCACAAGTGTCCTAAACGCAGTACCGCTCTGTGTGGCAAGCGCCTCACATTCAGACCCCAAAACAGTTAGGGAAAACGCACTACCTTGCTCATGCACGTGGTTGAGAGTCCGAGCGTACGCCCTGTGAACGATCACGAAGCAGCGCTCAAATGTAGCGCTTTAATCAAGCACGCCGGAAACTCACCCCATTGCCCGTTTCCATGCAACTACGAAACAGCGTACTGCCTAATGCATACAAAACGCAGGGCATTCATTTGGACCTCTGCTATCCACCAACAACCTGCACCTTGGTAGTCAAACTACTATTAGGGAAGGCGAATTGTGTTGCCATCATAATGCTTGAGAAGTGAGGTGCTTGGAGTGCGGAACAGTACTTTCGCAATTAGCATCCCCTCCCTAAACGAAGTGCTGCAGCATTAGTACTTGGGCGTCTCAGCATTTACAGTAAATTTAACAGCAACACCAGTGCAAGTGTTCTATATATCACGCGCACATCCTGGCCCACGAGGATACTGCACCACCATAAGTCAAGCCAGATCCTAGCATTCCACGCGCAGCTGCACAGAATACACTTGCTTTGAATACAAAAGGCGCGGTACTGCTTTTCATTAAGAGCTAGAATGCACGGAACATCTAGTTGATGCAGCAATATTTCTTTCCAGAGCAACTACTCCACCTGTAGGCTAATAATGCCACTAGTCAACTGTGTCATATGTGCCATTTGAAGTTCCCCAAGACCAACCTTCGCAGGCGCGGTCTAATGGCAACGCGCACTGCCTAATGCATTATAATGCGTTGGTGTCATTTCTATGCTACAGAATCAGCATAGCGGCCTGAAAGTAACGCACGCCCATTGCCGACACTACTCCTAAGCACTGCTGGGAAAAATTCGTTTACGCACTTCCAGTCTCTTCTGCCAGTCCTCTGAAACCTTTAGCTATTCAGCGCACCAACTGCACCCAATTTTTATTTGCTTACTATGCTACTCACGTAAACATACTCTACATATTGAGCGTACTGCCTGGAGCACCGAGCCCATCAGCCGTATGCCCGTCGTGTGCGACGAATGTAGCTACTAGAAAAGGTGCAAGTGGCATGTTTGGACAAACTGAATGAAATGCTAGCATCCAATCGGCAGATAGCCAAACATCTGCCTGTGCTCGCTATACCCCGGCAATATCACGAGCCCATCAAGAACCTCATCCTGCTGAGTGCTTCACGGAAAACTGCTTATGCAAGGGGCTGACTAACGAGCGTACCGCCTACCACATGATTTCTCGATGCATGCAGGCTCTCTACATGCGTTTTTTAGACCATGGTCCCTGCAATCTCGTTAAGCGAGCACACTAGAGGTCAACCGTACTTGCTGGTGAATGCGATTCCCCTGGATGGTGCGTGCAAGGTGCTCAGAAGCCAGCCACGAAATGACACACTTCCAGCTAAGCCTCCACGGACCAAGCGTTTGAGAAACTAAGCAGCAACAGTACCTGGAGGGCTCGCGAGGTGTAAAATCGTTTTCCCCATGGAGGCATCCAGATGCTGGTTTACCGATGCAAGTACCTCTTACAGCACTCAATTATTAAACAGTCGTCGCGCCGGCATGTATCTAGTGTCCAAACGCACTGCCTGGTGCATAGCAGCACAATGACACTAAATGCTCCGGTATCGAACACGCTTCCCCACGCATGCATGTGCGCTTGTAGAAGCGAAGGCTCATCTACTACTAAATGCAGGCGTATTTAAGCATTCCGATATGCTAGATAGCAATGATCAACACCTCAAACTACTGCAGTGCTTGAAGTGTTACGAAGCACAAATCATGGGCGTGACACGCGCACGCCAACGAAGTTCATGCGTGTTTCCCCAGTATGGGACGTATAGCAACCACTAAATTCGACAGTGAAATCAACCCTTATCAGCCATCGTCCGCAAATTGGCATACACCTGCAGCACTTGTGATAACCAGATGCTGCACACATGACGGCTCACTCGACTACTGCCATGAGGCATTATAACAGAAGCTCCCCCCAGAAATCCCGGCGCCGCGTCGCGCTTTTAAATTTCTTCAATCACTTGAGTTTGCAACTCTCAGCGGCCCTTGCACTTAGCCTTACATCACCTCTTCAAAGCAATGATGTCCCTAAAACGTGCACCAGCTTCTTCAGCTCACAGCCACACAGAAGCATGTTCCGGGAACTGTCCAACGCACCCGCAAGATAACACAATAGCACGTAGTTGGCCACTTACCCCTTACAAAATGCTCACGCAGATAGACTACGCTTCAAACGCACTGCCTGGTGATGCACGCCATTCCAGGGAAGGCGGCCACAGCTGGCCGCACAAGGCATGCCATGGGCATGCAGAACCCCGCCTGCTTACCCACGCTTGCTTATACCACATGGCCCTGCTTCAGGAGGAGCAAAGTCTACCAGGCCACCTACGTAGTGCGCTAATGGCGATTGTGCTTACTTCCTAGTTCAGATTGATATCCCAGAGGAAGTGGCTGCCTTGTGCTTTAACCGTACCCCTCAACCCACATCCCAGGTTCCCAATGGGCATGCTTCCGGTGCAACCGCGTACGGCCAAACAAAACAGTGCCACAAATGTGTAACTGCACCTTTCCTTGAACGGCACAGAGGCCGCGAGCCACAACCTCCTGGCCAGATCAAAGGCATTCTAGTACCCAGGAGCCTGTACAGCAGGCTTCGTCCATTTCGACGCGCAGCATAGGCGTACTCGCTGAGGCATGGCAATAGAGGTCCTGCAATCTATGCACAAGGCTTGTCTTTTCACAAACACATGTTTTGCCCTATGCATTAAAAGTGTGTGCAGTTTGAGCTGGATAATGTTCGATGATATACGACCACAAAATAACCCCAAATCCCTATAGACTTTATACACAGATAACCCTTCTATTTGGCATTCCGTCGAAGCGCCTGGCCAGAATTTGTTCCACCTTCAGCGATCCCCTAGTCGGCCATTTCATCTGTACCGTACATTCGGAACTTACCGCCTAGTCCATGCACTCCCGTAGTTTGAATGAGCCTTCAACCTCGCATGCGATCCGCACTTCAGAAACAAACGAAATCAAGAATCGAAGCGTACCCTCTGAAGAATGCCTTTTATTTAGTTGCATGAGACCATACGGCCCTTTTACTGACTGTGGCATGTCGCTCACACACATGTCGCTTACACAAGATGGACAAGATAACGCACATTCGTGAAATGTGAATCTCTTGTGACGGTGTGCTTGGCCCCTACGTTTCCTGGCAGTGTCAAACATGCTGCGATCTTTGCACTTCAACTGCATGCGCCGTCGGTTTTGTCAACACAGTTTAGGGACCGAACACCAAACATACTTTCTAATGGGTGGCACTAGCCAATATCGATGCTTGCAGATAGCGTCCCACATCCGCTCCTCCCACGGTTGACTGCCCAACACAGCATGTCTAGTGTGAAACAAGGCACTCAAGACTCGACTGGTCGGAAGATGCTGGGGAGCACCCATAGCGGGCTCCAACTCGCACTTGCATGCGTGCAACACTGCAGAAGATCACCGATACCAGGCCACTATCGCAAGTTTGGAGCAATGGAGATTCTGCGGTAATGAATAGGAAGACGTGGGGATCGTAGCCAAGCATTCGGTGTGAGCCTGTGGGGAACGGTCTCGAGTGCAGGTTTTGGTGACAGTAGCAAATATTTAAGTGAGAACATTGAGGACTGAAGTAGAGAAGGGTCCCATGTGGACAGCAATTGGGCATCGGCTAGCGGGCCCTAAGCGAAAGCATAGCTGCGGGAATTTCGGGGCTTTGCTGCCCTCGTAGTTCGCGAAAGGGAGCCGGGATAATATTCCTGAGCCAAAACGCTGATACGTTACGGTGGCGTGAATGAAATCGTCGACGCAGGCGGGTGCAACGGGAAGCGTTGTCTTTGCTTGTTAACAACCTCTTCACATATATATCCTGCAATCAGACTGTATGGGGACAGGTTTGAGAGGTTGGTAGAGTTTCCTGGCTTTCTGGGAGTCCGGTTAGATTTCCCTAGCATCCTCTCTGATACATCCTTGCTTGAGCATAGTGAAGAAAACAAACCTACCGCCTTTTTGTGCAGTGCATACGCCTATCAATTTAGTCGGCTGACATTTGCACGCGGCCACCCATTCGAGTCGCCGAATCACCGGTGTTGCAATCACTATCCTGCCGGCATAGCCTCCACCATACACAATTTTTGGAGGGCACGCCTACTGCCTGATACGTGACGCGCAAATACCGCAAGAGCGTGCTCATTAATAATACACACAATGCCGCCAGTGCATTCAGCAGGCCAGCACTGCACTCACCAGAGCCTCACAAATTGCAGCCCCAAGCATACAGCGCCACACAACCGGCGGGGAGAGGGCTTTGCAGATGTGTAGTGCCCTGTCCCGGCGTCTGCAGCACTGGAGCCACAATTTAACACAGCAAAGCACTCTTCAGTAATTCCGTAGACTCCTGGAAGCCCTTTGAGCTACGGAGTTTTGCATCGTGCATTTTGCGCATGCTCACGTCCTGAATCCTCAGTGCCAGCTCCCGCCTCACGGCGGTCTTGCTCGTGTTTGCCACTAAGCCCCTCTTAAAAACACTCAGTGGCCTGCACTAGCCATTATGCACCGGCAATTTAGAGGATGCGGGTGCAAATCGCTAACAACCAGCAGCTCCCCCTTGCACTCGCGCAACACTGTCGATTTTGCCTTGGGATTTCCCTAGCATCCTTATACTCTAGGATAAATACGTGCTTGGGCGTAATGAAGCGAAGAAACCTACCGCCTTTTTGTGTAGCTCATGCGCCTATCACTTTAGTCGCCTGAAGTTTGCAGGCGGCCACATATTCGAGGCGCCAAATTCCCGGTCTTGCAAACATGATGATTTTGAGTACTAACGATAACTGTAATAGGGAATAACTTGCATGAGCGGCTCAGCCGCGCGATGCCCATCAGCTGGCTGTAGACCGTTGAGAACACCAAACTACAGCCTTCCCGAGCATCCACTGTTAGGGTGCAATCTCTATGCTGCCGACATAGCCCGCACCATATACGATTTTTGGAGGCCAAGCCTACTGCCTGATACGTGACGCGCAAATACAGCAAGAGCGTGCTCATTAATAATACACACAATGCCGCCAGTGCATTCAGCAGGCCAGCACTGCACTCACCAGAGCCTCACAAATTGCAGCCCCAAGCATACAGCGCCAAACAACCGGCGGGGAGAGGGCTTTGCAGATGTGTAGTGCCCTGTCCCGGCGTCTGCAGCACTGGAGCCACAATTTAACACAGCAAAACACTCTTCAGTAATTCCGTAGACTCCTGGAAGCCCTTTGAGCTACGGAGTTTTGCATCGTGCATTTTGCGCATGCTCACGTCCTGAATCCTCAGTGCCAGCTCCCGCCTCACGGCGGTCTTGCTCGTGTTTGCCACTAAGCCCCTCTTAAAAACACTCAGTGGCCTGCACTGGCCATTATGCACGGGCAATTTAGAGGATGCGGGTGCAAATCGCTAACAACCAGCAGCTCCCCCTTGCACTCGCGTAACACTGTCGATTTTGCCTTGGGATTTCCCTAGCATCCTTATACTCTAGGATAAATACGTGCTTGGGCGTAATGAAGCGAAGAAACCTACCGCCTTTTTGTGTAGCTCATGCGCCTATCACTTTAGTCGCCTGAAGTTTGCAGGCGGCCACATATTCGAGGCGCCAAATTCCCGGTCTTGCAAACATGATGATTTTGAGTACTAACGATAACTGTAATAGGGAATAACTTGCATGAGCGGCTCAGCCGCGCGATGCCCATCAGCTGGCTGTAGACCGTTGAGAACACCAAACTACAGCCTTCCCGAGCATCCACTGTTAGGGTGCAATCTCTATGCTGCCGACATAGCCCGCACCATATACGATTTTTGGAGGCCAAGCCTACTGCCTGATACGTGACGCGCAAATACAGCAAGAGCGTGCTCATTAATAATACACACAATGCCGCCAGTGCATTCAGCAGGCCAGCACTGCACTCACCAGAGCCTCACAAATTGCAGCCCCAAGCATACAGCGCCAAACAACCGGCGGGGAGAGGGCTTTGCAGATGTGTAGTGCCCTGTCCCGGCGTCTGCAGCACTGGAGCCACAATTTAACACAGCAAAACACTCTTCAGTAATTCCGTAGACTCCTGGAAGCCCTTTGAGCTACGGAGTTTTGCATCGTACATTCTGCGCATGCTCACGTCCTGAATCCTCAGTGCCAGATTCCGCCTCATGGCGCTCGTGCGCGTATTTGTGAGTCAGCCCCTACCAAAACCATCTAGTGGCTTGTATTAGCCGCTGTGAGTCAGAGACGAAGGGACGGAAGGAGGAACCGGCACGGTTAGGACGTGCGGCATTTAACGTCTCAATCTCGCTGATCGGTTTTGCACCTGAAATCTTCGCATATCAGCTATGAAGTTTCAGACTGATCGTTTATACCAGCTTGTGCATGGAGGATATTCCCGAACTGTGAATTCGCATTCAAGCGCCTTCTGCGACAGCTGCTTCTTCGTGGCCTACAATAGATCCACAACACGTACAGGTGACAACTGCAGAGATGCTGAGTTAGCAAACCACATACCTGTGAAGCATGTGTAAGGCGCCACAGCAGATGGTTAATATGATCCAAAGCTCTCTACGCTAGCAAGGCTGCATGCTACCTGGAAAGCCGTCACTGCTTCCTGTGCAAAAGGCACACACTCACACATCATCAGGACCTAAACTCAATCATTCGTCCCAACTCGCTATATTCTGTCGGGAAGACAATGCCCTTCTTGCGGAATGACCAACGTAATCAAAGGATTCCCCAGGATGGCTTGGTATCAATCTTTTATCAATCTTTACACGCGTTCGCGGGGAATTGTGCTTCCATGCGAAGCAGCGATTTACCGTGCTGCGCGCTGCACTGAAACCCTAATTGCATGCAATAAGGGTAACATATGGTTGCTGAAGCTTGAATGGCTCCTCAATTACAGCCTGCTGCTCAACCACCCCCTTGAACACACAAAGACACGGGCGTGAAGCAGAGGCCGCGAGCAGCTCTCTACTGTCAGCTGCTAGAGACAGAAACGTTCAAGATAGCAGCTACAGATTTGTGACGGACATCTTGTGTTGCCAAATGCCATTCAACACGTTTCTCACTTTTGTAATTAAAAAAGCATGCTTCCTAAATCACCGCTTAGAGAGACACCACATCAATGCCAGTCTCACCGGCTAGCGATTTGGATCATCAAAAGTGCACGCCCGTGTCTGGGAGGAAGCCAGCCTTCACTGGATACGCTTCCATCATTCGCTTCCGTTATGAAATGGCCTCTATTAAAGGAGCCCTAAATTGCGCAGGTATTCAAGCTGTTCCCGAAATACAGGCGAATGATAAAGCTAGGAATCAAACCTAATCGCCAGCTAAAAGTCTGACAAAGCTGCATCCGAGCACAGAAAAATTCATAAATAAACGAGACACAGGAGTAATTCCTCTGCGCACTGCCATTAGTTCTCCTGAGTGAGCCACACAGCCCTACGGCATGGTGCTTCAAGTGAACAAACATTCATTTGAAGCGCACGACTGTAGGGAGGCGCTTGCCCATGATTGGTCCCATTACAGGGATTAAGCGTACTGCCTGCTATGCGGTACACCCGTGATGCCACAAATGCAGCACCCTTCTGCATTTGTTCACAGTTCCTTAATGAAGTACCAACCTCTCTGCAAGCTTGAGTGCCAGCATCCTTACTGGAAAAGGGTAATACCCAATAAAACCCCTGTGAGGCTTGGGGACCGTTGTCCTGCAGGCAAACGTTGTGCCTCTCATGTTTTACACCCCTCAACGTCAACGTCACTTTGCCCTCTTTTTAAAAGAATCTGGCATTTAAATTGCTTTCATGCAAAACCCTGTATAGGAAGCGAAAGAAAATGCTGGATCTTTAACATCAAGCTTCCATACATGCCTGAATGTGAACGGCGACCCGATGAATGCTGCAAAACCCACGGCAGCCCAATGCACCAAACGACGCCCCTCAGACCAGTAAGGAAGGCGTACATCTCAACACGCATTGCATTAAGCTTCTGGTCTGGCACAATGTGCTAGAGGTTCTTGTTCGGTCGCTTCATCTTCGGGCCAAGACCCGCCCTGGCAAGTAAGCCAGGAACTGGAGAAGATCAGCTGCATGGTCAGTAGGTCGGTGCTGCTTTTTTTCCTATTTCTCTGGCATACTTCACCCTCTACCGATTTTAGGCGTAGGAAGAGACTCGCTGCTCAGCCAAACCACTGCTCGCAGCTCTATATTTGAAGAAATGAGCAGTCGTCAAGTGCTGCTGTGCCTTGTCGGGAATAACGTGACAGTCATTCAGACCAAGCGCAATACGCGTCTAACGACAAAGGAGCTTGGGAGCACCCATGCAGCCAAAGTAAAGGCCCTTGAAGCCGTTTTCTGCAATCGCTAACTACCCTTTCACGTTCATCATATGCGCTGCGCATGACGTAATATTCAGTCACGCCCCTGCAGAATGAGCGCATGCTTCGGCCTCCTTATTTGCGCTCAAGCATGCCCTGTGAATAATAGCCAGGGCGAATATTCCCTGACATCCCTTCTTTCTATGGAAATGTGCTCCTTATAAAGCAAACGCAATCGGCTGCTTCGATTTTGCCGCCAGAAGACAAAAGCATTCGAAAGGATGAACGTGCTAAAAACCTCCTAGTGTGTAGCGTTTGCGCATTATCATTCGCTTGCTCGTAGGCGCGGCGGGCGCACACGCCGCCGCGCCTACGCACGCCGCAAATTTGCCACTGTTCAAGTGTGATATTTGCACTCACTCTCTGTTGCTTGCATGATACTCATAGAGCGGCGAACCATGCCAAAGTAAATATCTTACTGAGCCTGTCGGAAAGCCCATGATTCCTATTATGTGTCTCAGACACTACTTAAAAAGGCAATATATGTATTGAAATCATCTATTCTTCCATTCAATTAGCCGGTTGAAACCATGCAGCCGCTTATCTTTATGCCTCACGTTTGCAGCCCTGCGCAGCCTGTACTCTCATCACTGCTCAAGCACTGAGTGCTGCTGCACGCAAGGAGTATCAGCAAATAAAGACGTGGAGGCTCTCCGAAAGCGTCAACGCGGACATATTTCCACCAATGACCTTGTCAATCGAACGTTTCAGATTGGCTAGTTGAAGGCTGCTCTACAGAACACAAACCGGAAAATTCAAAGTGACGGCAACTTAGCCACGTTCTGCAATATCCGCATACAGGACGTGCTGGAGCAAGCAAGTCGTTCCAACAAACAACTCCCTATAGGCTCATCATATGTGAAGGGTGAATCTGCAGGCTTGGATCTGGAGCAGTTCGCGGGACAACTTCCTGTCCTATATCGTTCACAGTGCGTACCTTACGCATTGGATTATACGAATCATTAGCTGGCTGGCGAGGCGGATTGCTTGCCGTTGCAACTCACGTCCTGGAAAATGGTACACGTAATACAGTTGAAGCTGCTATCTAATGAACAAACAGTTCAGAGAAATGGTACACTACAGTTCTCTCCAACTGTTGTAGCTTCTCCCGTAGCAAAGCCTCAGTTTTCATGCCGCTTTTTCGCCGCCCTGCAAGGTCTCCTCGCACGGTCAGCCTGCAATTCCATTATCATCTAGTATCCGCTGAAGCACTATTTGTGAGCATCGTGCAGGGAGGAAGCCTACTTCCTGTTGAATGGGTTAAACCATCACTTTTATTTGCCAGGCATACCACCCAAGGAAGCAGAGAGCTTCACTCACAATGTGTTAGCATGAATTCACGCATGCGACGTCTGCATTCAATTAAACTGTGGTCATCGTCTGCATTCGTAGGCGCATTCCTCTTTCCCCATAGCCCAAGTGACATTGTCGATTCATGCATGCCCACAGGCTAGGCATTAAGCTTGGAGAAGCCGCCTATGTAAAAAGCCTGAATATCACGCCTACGTCCTGCTTGTCAGTGCGCCTGTCGAGCACTGTTCCTCTTTCGTTCTGCCCTACGCAAGCTGAAACCCAAGCGTAGCCTCACGAAATCGGTGCGGACAGACGAACATTCCTGCTCGCTTCTACACACACAGAGTTCCACCGCTTCGCCTCGCACCCTGGAGTGTATCAAATGCCGCTGGCATCTTGTGTCGTAGGGGGTGTGCATGTCTAGTAATTAGTATACGTACTGCCTAATCAATCAGCTTCCCCTAGCGCTGGAGACGTCCGCGCTCAAATTACTCTCAAAAACGCCGTGCCAAATGGCAGTGCTTCAGGAACATGTTAGAGCAGGCGTTGCATATGTTATCAATTATTAAATGATCGTGAGCACGAAAGCAGCAGCAGCAAGGTGTCCCAGGTACGCAGCACAAGATATTTCTAGTTGAGGTCTCACAGTGTTAGTTGCGTTATCAACACTATCCCGGCCCTTGCAAACTAGGAGGTCAGTTAGCAAGCCTTCAGGCGCCCCTGGAGCACTCAAAAGTGGTTTGGAGCCAGTGCATACTCTCTGAAGCACGAGCATTCCGAGTGCCCTCAGTGCAAACCGCTTCTCACCAGGCATTCATTATCGTCATGCGCATCGTTGTCTGTCCGCGTCTTGAACCCAGGTGAGGGGGCAGATATTAACAGGCGGCGTTGGTAAGGGTTGGTCCCAACCCTCAGCTAATACACAACCAATCGCCCCATGAATGCATGACACGCTTACACAGTGTCAAAGATCTTCTGAATACATGTATATACATGCCTAGCTCCCAAATGCTTTGAAAGCATCCCAAGAACGACCAGCACATAATGCAGGCTTACTGCCTGATGCATGACACCCCCACACTAGACGTGTGCCCGCGTGGCGGCCGCATGCCCTAGCATCACGCCACGCCTACTCTAGAAGAAGTGCGGATATTCGTGTGCAAACAATTCTAACTCGACGTTCCTCGAGCATACGGCTTCAGTACCATTCTCCTGCGCTGCCACCCACCGAAAATGCTCTCCCCTTCGTCCCGAATTCCACGCATTTTAAAGCTTGACTCACCAGTGTGGTGGCACGTATCTTGACACTCACAGCCTAAGGCACGATGCTTCCACACTACAAGTGTATATGCCTGGTCTGTCTATCTGCTCGCTGCGGTTCCGCAATTCCACAGTGTGACTTATCAGGGAGCAACACACGCATACACTGAAGAAGTAAAGGTAAACTTGCGTTGGCAAGCGGTATAATTGAAGCTTGGGAGTTAGTTTCCAGGTAAGGTGTCAAACATACTTCCTGACGCACGAAATCCCGAAGCCTGCACGATTCATTCCATCACTCACCCCTGCTTCACAGTTCCCAACGCAGGCCACTTGTTGAAGGTGGCCACACACGCATGAATCGAGCTCAGCAGGTGAGGCGGCATCTGCTCAGCTTTGTGCCGCTTTCAGTTCACGAATCACATTATGGACGATTCCGCACACCTGCACTGACGCCCCAAAGCTCTCCGTTACCTCCGAACAAGTGCTCGTCCATTCATTCAAGAGCTCAAGCCTACTGCCTGGTTCAGTGCAGTTTTCCTTTGTTGGCATGCACGCACGCGTGCCACTCGTCCAAATAAATTGGTTACCATACAGAGCTTCCCAGGCAAACAGTATAGCGTGGGGAAACACCTATCAGGACAGCAGACGCTTCCGGTACGTGCTCTTGCAGGCTTTCGAATACATTGCAGCTAAACCAGCCAGCACTGGATAATTTCAGAAGCCTATTCGAGCTTTCACATGTTACGAAACACCTCGTGAAAATTGTCAGATATGTGACGGACTGTCTGATAAGCAAGTATCATGTAGGGATAGCGTGCGTACTTGCCTTCTACCTCTTCAGCCTATCGCTGGCCGTGCACGCTAATGCTCCAGGCAAACGCCAGAGGCCTTACTTAATCTGTGGCCTTGAGTACAGATGTGCCTAGGATCCGCATCAGTGACATCCTGCAGGCACTGTGGCACAACGTCTGGCACCATCAGAACACAGAGAGCGAGCATCATTTCAGGGGCCTGGCGCAATCGTCAGTTTAATTTCAGAAAGCAGGCTAAACTCACTGCCTGGAGAATAACACTTTGAGATACTCCCGTACAGCCTTGAAGCTGGCGAGTTTCTCGTCCGTCGGCCGCACCGCCCAGGCACACGCTCAACCTATCCTTTGCCGATAGGCAAAAGTGGTTAGAGCGCAGTGATCATGAAATACCTGCCTGAGAAATTAAACTAATTGCTTGTCTACACTGCTCCGACTCCACCGAACAAGTTTTCTGTTTAAATACGAAACACGCGCACCATCTGATTAACGATAATCAATATAAAAGGCTGCCTCACCGTGGTCTCGGCAGAGAATGCGCTTGGAAAATGTAGAAGCACCCTCGTCAACGCACCACTGCTGACCCATCTGTCAGCTCAAACACTTAACCATCCACGGCAGGCCACTAAAGACCCTGAAGTATCTAATTGGATCCACAGAGCGAAGCATCAGCGTTTGCCGCTTGCTGAAACGTACCGCCTGATGCGCAGCACCCGCCTACTGCCACAAAACACGCTGGCATCTTCTTTATCCTCCATACCATCAGGTTTAATCTGCTTGACCAAATGCAGGCTCGTTTCAAACCAATAAACCGTCTGCATGTAGGATGAAACACGCTGGCATTTGATACTTTTCGCCTTCCCATTGGCACGCGCCTCAGTGCTGAACTGTGGCACACTTGTTGAAGAGCCTCATCACGTTTTACTTCGTCCCCAGAACTAATCGCGGAAATCGGAATAAGCGCAACTATAGTACATAATTCATAGATCTTATTCACAGTCGTAGCGTATGGGCAAAAACCTGCATGATAGCAAGCATACTGCCTGATGCATGGGACTAATCCGATGCCACATTTTATGCTGGTTTTCTATATGTGAGGCGTCCGACAGTGGGGAGAATTCAGTCCATCAGTCGCAAATGCCTCTAATAATATCCATTTCTTGCCCTCTATGTGAGAAGGTAGGCCTGGTCAATCCCCCATGCGTTCAAAACACCAAGGATTGAAAAAGCATCGCGGTGAAGCCGCAGTATGGCATCCAAGACAGTAGTTATATGCAGCATGCGGGGGTCGAACATACATCCTAGTGCATGGCACGAACTTGCTGCATAGGCATGCAGCACTAGTCGATGGTTCTGCCTATTTCCCGCACGTCACACATAAACGTCCTAACCGGCCTTAAGCACTGACAAAGCTAAGCGGGGCCAACGAACATTGTGCCTACAAGTGATGCGCCATCTTCTGCAGCCAGCTAGGGCCGCTTTTCTCTGTGCTCCATTCGCGGCAACACTCCCACAGAATAGTATGCGAGGCCTGGCCATTTCAACTTGTTTTCTGGGCAATCGTTTTGGTCTTACACCAGCATGCACGCCTACCGCCTGATGCGTAACCCTCGCGCATTGCCACAGCGCAGGGCGTCTGCCATAGAGTAAGCCGGGCCTTCTTATAAAAAAGCTTTCACTGTAAAGTGGTAAACCCATTAATCAAAAGGGCGAACGAGCAAGAGAGGCCATTCTCAAATCAAGTAATCAAGATAATCAAAAGCATTCAAGCACCGGCGGGAAATCCCCAACGCTATTGTCGGTCAACGTAGGACTCTTCAAGGTGCGCAAACTGCGGCGCAAGCGTACTGCCTGACATAGAGCAGTCTACTACTACCGCAGTGCTTGCTGCGTGCTACGCATCAGCCACAGCTTCGCAAAGCGCACCCAAGGTGCCTGCCTTTATTCCATTGTGTCTCTTCCCACCCATCGTGAACAAACAAACAATGGACTGCATAATTGCAGCGTCGTGTCCTCATTTTAACAGACTCCTCAAATCTGCGTACAAACATGGTCAAGCACTCTTGCTGCAGTTTTCCGATGTGCTCAGCCTAGACGTGAAGCGTACAGCCTGATGCATCACGAAGCATAAAGGGTGTGTGCCACCACGCTTGATGCCCGTGTAGTCTAATACAAACGTGCAGACAACATTTTATAGGGGGAATAAAACTAAAATTCAGTAGAACAGGAAGACTCTCTTTGCGTGCAGAGTACTCCAACATTACAGTCCCGGTGCTGTTAAGTTGCCACACGTAACCGACAACACCCATAACCGATAACGCCCAAAACAGATGTACTGTTATTGGTGGTAAACCTTACCGCCTAATGCAAAAGCCTTTCACATAGCTGTAGTGTATATTTGATCCTTTCAGTTAGCCACACCTCTGGTGTCCGCACTCGATTCTGATGAGGAAGCTCAGGCGCAGTGGTGAATAACCACCCTAAGCATGTGGTATGTGGGGAGAGGCCTAGCACCACCGCTATATTCCCATACTGCTTTTTGCAAATGGATTTAAAGGAATCCCACATTGCAGGGCCCCCAAACACGGCCCCTGCTTTCCCAATTACCCTCCAGCCGCTGCCTGCGCTCAGGGTTTAAAGGTCAAGCGTACTTGCTGTTGTATAGCATTCCAGACTACCACGCTGCACGTCGACACTTGAAGCATACGCACCGCTCTCATTGCTGATGGGCACGTTTTGTTACCAAGGATCAGTTTCAGCTGGTGCCTTGCATCCTGATTGGCTCTAGTATTCAATGAGGCGCATTTAGCAGTCTTTTGTCTCCTACAAATTTTAAAGTACAGTATGCCTTCGCATTTAGACGTCACTCCTACCACCTGAAGTATCACATCCCCCTTCGGCTCGGTGAACACATGCACTTCATTCGTCAGTGAAGAGTCAGTAGCCATTCGAGGTGCACACACATTCATAATCGTCCCAGTTAGCAAAGGCTGCACTGCCAAATGCTTAGGAGTCCACGGCACCCCCACACTTTAGTTGGGTGGCAACGAAGATGTCCCCCAGCAGCTGCTTCTACCTCACCCGCCTGTAGGGTAACCGTACTACCTAGTTGATAAATACCTCTACTTTCCACTGTACGGCAATGCATTCCATCATTCAACCATTCCTTTGGGTAACAAAGTGCTCGTTCGGGAGCATCCATCCCCAATCATCTAATCCCGTGTGTCACGTGCAAGCACTGAATCTCAGGATAGTGCATTATTGTGAAAATGCCAATAACGTAATCATAACAACGTCGCACGCTCCATCTATCTTCTAATTAAACTTCCAGGAATCCCGCATTTACGCGTACTGTCTGCATGACGCTTGCATCTTGACAAGATTTCCCCCTGTTCATTACTTTGTAGTCAGCCTCACATAATCAGCAAAATGAAGTACTCCTGCAAGGCTAAAACCTACGTGAATTCGACTTCCAACAAACGATATGTCCACTCCCTGCCGGTGCAGATTAATAAGCATTGATACTATCTCTGGAAAATACAGTAGGCACTGCAAGGCTTTACACTTTCGCTGGAAGCCTGCTAGGCTTGCGGCTCACTCCAACACGCCAGATTAATTAGGCTATTGCCTATATGTAACATGTGCTGACGGTGAGGCAAAACGAACCTCCTGTAAAACGAATATCTGCCATGTGGCTTGTTTCTTGTCAGCATGCATGGCAGTTCCAGACAAATGCAAGCATGATCTGGCACGTTATTGGCCTACCTACCACGCTGATGTACTTGAGCTCTGTCGCCACTATTCCAAATGATTCAACAGGGGTGTTGGTAGACAGTCCAGCGAACGTGCTGACCAAATAGCTCTCACACACGACACTCGAGCCTAAAAGGCAGCCACCTAGGTTTTTGAGAGGTAGGGGAAAGCACGGGAAGAAGGCTTTATTTGGGACAAATAAAATCCCCAGTGAAACAATATTTTCAAGATGCATGATATAATCCTGCACGTTTTGGTAAGCAGATGTTAAAATGCAGTGAACAGAGTGCGCGTCCCCCTGCTGCCTACAGGGCATTGTCATCAGCAGGCATCCGCGTCTCCATCATACTACATTGTTAGTCGCACTTTGTGGTCCATATAATACGCAAATGAAACCCTCAAGGTTTTATTGCCTGCTAGACAGTGCCAACGTGCTGACAATGAAAATGCCGCGTTCGCGTATGCAGGCTCCCGCGAACGCGGCAGAATCACGCAAGGATGCCACAACCCAGATTTGGGAATGCGACTATCGTCTTTACCTCGTTTCACCTGCCATCCGCCTCGAATGCCTTTAGCCATCATCTGCCTATGCTGCAGCATCGCGCCGCACGCTCCTCCTCACACTTTCCCGTAAGCGCATTATCTCCCTGTGCTTAGCATAGACAATTTCATCCCACAAACCCTGACGCCTACTATCTACGTATAAACACATTCCAGTCCGGCACTACTCCTCTTGCGGCTTTCTGTCAGTTTTTGGTGAATGCAGGACCGGGCTGCTATGGAGGGACTTCACAGCTAACGCATCGCAGGAACATAATCTGCCGTCCGACAACTTCACTAGAATATGGATAGGAGGCTTTTTGCGGAAAGCGCACTTTCTGTAGAGCATTGATTTACCAAGTATTGGGCTCTACTGGATCAGATGCTTCAATGAACCACATCCTGATTCCGACGGAGTTGCCACCACTAAGGATATTTCTCCTTTTAATTTATCTTCAAACAGTGAAGTTCCTTTTACCTGGTTGGAGGCGCCATTGCCAGCACATACATTCACTGATCTCTATATAAAAGGCAACACAAGCCCCACGAAGCGCCGGGCTAGACGGAAGGCTCATGATAACCTACTACATTACTGTCTGCTGCATCACTGTCCACAGTCCTTGTAAGTGAATCCCTCGCCGCCACCTAGGACGTTAAACCTGCCTGATCCAACTTGGAAACAGCGTCGCAGAAGCTTGGGGTTTCAATTCGGTTACGCAAAACCTTGGACACCCTCGCAATCTTGCTGGTACAGTGTAAGCGAAAATATTCATTCCGGAGCACTCTACCCATACGTCTCCCCTCGCAAGCTACCAAGGCGCCACCAACTGTGTTTATTGTTTTGGTCCGGCAGAAAACCCCATAGCGCAGCGTGGCGTGCCTGTGAAACTTACAGCCTGTGCAAGTGGCAAGATTTGACGCGCTCTTGCATGCATGCATGCTCTATCTGAAAGGTATAAATGCATGCGACTGTGTCCACCCGCTTGCTTCAACATTGGCGCTCAGTCTCTAAAGTGTACTAGAAATCTGTTCCTTTTTACGCAGCTACGCACTGCCTGCAGCTCCGAAATCCCCTTTCGGTTCGCACCGCAAGCAGTGTAAACAAGCAGTGTGGCAATGACTGTTGCTGCAACGAGTCATTTATTTCCACCGCTGTCTGTGTAGCCGTAACCTGGCTCAAGGGCAACGGTCCGCCGGAAGTATCGAAACGCAGCAGCATGCGGAAGTCTCGAGCGGAACATTCTACAGGACGCCCACACTTTGTGTAGGTAACCCCGCATATGCTCACCATCTAGAGGCATGAGGAATTGTGCTACACATCTAAATGGGCTCATGCAGGCGGTACTGCACCACGGCTTCTAACGCATTCGCAACAAAGATCGTTCAACGCATTGCTACATACCAAGGACAGACTCTTCAGGGCTGGCCCCAACTGCCAAAGAGTGGTATTTAATATGCCTAAACTGCTCCAGTTCCCCAAAATGTTTCTGCACCGCTGTAGCCTCGCCAGACCACTATGCGGATAGAAGCGCCAGCACGCCGATTTAACCAAGAATGGGTTGATGCGACTCACTACCCTATAATCTATGGCAGCTGCAGCATACTTCCTGCACAAACGTTATGCCGCGCAGTTGTGTTCCGAATAGGTGAGGCCAATACCCAATCCTTCACAATAAATATGCCAACCATTCATCAACGCGTAGGCTGACGGACTCGTTGTATAGCAGCCACGCAGCTTGTCATCATAGCAGTGCTGATCCTTGCTTGATCATACTGCCTGCATCACGATATCTGTGAACTACATGCTGCAGAATTCAGCCAAACTATACGACAATGATACGGCGGGAAACGGCGTTACAGAGCTTTCGTCACGCTGCTTCCGCTTGGCCTCACTGGTTGTACCATACTTTTAACCTTGCCAATGAAGACGTGTTTATCATGTCCTTGCCTGGCTTCTACACGTAAAGGCCCGTCTATCTCAACCAAGAAGCAACCGGCATGCATTGCTAGACGCCCTAGCCTGCGAACCGTGGGAACTCCCGTATGTACTGGCGCATCGTTTCATGCAGACGCCCTCGCTAGAGCCACAAGCCGCTCTGCTGCATCTCCCTGCACAGCGCTGCTTGTTATCCTATACCGGGACTTCAGGCGCCGTACATTGAAAATGCGTGGAAAACGTGGAGGGCACGCGCTACAGTTAAAGCCGGGAGGCACTCTGTTGATTCGTGTACCATGCAGCACACAATCGTGCTCAAGCAGAGCGTTCACTGTTCGTTGAGCGGCTACCACTGCTTGCTACTGCGGTTTATAGGGGGAGGCCCCGTACTGGTAATATGATGCCTCACGGGCAATTTTTCAAGTTTCCGCTGTTCCCCCAAACCCTGATAATTAGCATTCCCGATATAGCTTCGCCCCCTACCCTACCGCTTGCCTACATTCTGTGTAGCATGAGGTCGGATTGTACGGCTATTCGTGCGCTGATATTCATATACATGCTTTAGTTCCCATACTGCCAATATACCAGCAATGCCTTGCGCAGTCAGAGGACAATGAGCGCAACAGAGTGGTTGACCTGTTCAAGGCTAACGCTATAACCCTCCTGAGCAAGCACGCACTTTCTGTAGCAGCATAAATGTGTACTGGATGCTGCAAAGCTGAGCCCAAATGCGCGAGAAAGGTACAGTCAGATATACCGTTTGCAGCAGCTTCCACGATGAGCTCAGTTGATCCAATGCGTCATATCATGCTTCCACCGCTGCCAAAGGTGGGAGCCCTTTGCCTCAACTGGCTCTTAGCCACCAAAACCCCTCCATCGCACTCGGGATGCGAGTGGTAGTACGCGCACACAGCGGCATACCAATCTTCAACCCTCGATTTTGTAAATCGTACAAACTCGCACATGTTCTGCAACACCGCTCCGTGCAGAAACCCACGCTAGAGCCGCGGGTGGGATTCTGCTCCATCACCCTCTATTACCACGCCTGGTGTTCTATACAGCACCTCTGAACCATTTGGTCCAAAACGTTCTGAACACCGCACTCTGTACCAATAAACACGTACTTCCTGCGGAGAACGCCTGCCACTGCGCGGCAATCGCTGGTTTCAAGCCCCTGTGATGCACAGCTGCCTTCACATTTCGGGTAGATTCTTCAGGGCGTCCTATACAATAGCAAACTCCAGTCTAACTGCATATATCGGTTCTTGTGGTCATTAACTAGAGGCGTCTACAGGCCACTGACATCTATGAGCGTACTGTTGTCACAGAAGTCTTGCAGCACAAACACGTTCGAGGATCACAAACGCAGCTTTGACGCCATGTCAGCGTTCCCACCTACAAAGAGCGTGAACTTCCCCAAGTACGCGCAAGGGACGGAACATCCACTGCATACTGCCTGTGTAGGAAGATACCAGAGTGCAAGTCCAGAGGCAAAACTCTAAAACCCCCATACAACCCACACTCTCTGCATCGGCCGCTTTGAGACTTTCCAGGGCTGCACTCTCCAAGCGGGTTCCGCAAGGAGGACGCCTAGCGCTCTATGAAGCTCACCAGCCATTCTTAAACACCAGCAAACGCTTGTAAGTCATCCTGACACAATATATGTCAAGCTCGCTTACGCCTACATTGGGAGTCCATTTGCCTGCATGGTTCGTGGACAGCCTAACTAACATTCACACAGCAACTGCCACGGATGAGCGAACTTGTTGCAATGGTTTGTAATATGCCTAATTCAACTACAGCGAGCGGTCAACCTAACCTAACTCTGCACAGCAACGGCTAGTATTCATCGTTCGATGCGCAAAACACAGCCAAAAAGGAGAGCAAAGCTGAGCAAAGCTATTGTGCACGTATAGTAAAAACTCGCGAAGCAAATGTAAAGTCACATAATTGAACCTGGTGTGAGCTCTGTCACGTACCAAAAAGCAAAACCCTGCCTACCGTACTCTTCCTCTCCCACCAGTTCACGGACAAAACAACGGTCATAGACAATCTGGATGGCCAATATGACACAGTGCAGCATAGCGACGCTGCTGTGGACATTTGCGAGCCGCCGGGAAGTATGCAACGAAATGCTGTTTAGAAGTGAGGCGTTAGGCCGCTCCTGGTCCCGTGATGCTCTATGTTTGACACCAGACCACGGCAAATGTAGGCACCCCCCCATCTTCCACTTCGCGGTAGGTTCAGCAAGCGTGCACTACAGACAGTACCGCAATCTTACTTCCTGTGTCGAAAGAGGCTATTATGCACGCACACCCGCCTAGTATACTAGTATATAGTATAATAATAGCACACTAGGCAGCTGCCCTGCAGCTGGCCTTCTTCACGAGTCTAGGGAGAGGCAGATCCCAACCAACGTAAACCGCGTCGTCCATGTCCACGCAATGCAAAATCACTGGGGTATTTGGAGTGCTTCACTGAGTCGGGAACAACAGGGGACGCGTAGCTATGGAACTTTTCAGAGCATACCCAAATGACGCAACGGATTGTGCCATGCATTTAACTCGGCTGTAGCGGGATTGGCAAGCCACACGGCTTCAATTGTTGAGCGTACACGGCAATACACACGCCATAGGCCTTCATTGCGGGGTTAGCTCCCTAGAGTCGGTGGGCAGTGAAACGTTGTCGAACTGCTACCAGACTGCTTCATTGTATGTAAAGCGCCACTCCAGCATATTTTCTTTTTCTTGCCGAACTATACTTCACTTAACCCCCAGCTGTCTTGATATCGTGCGTGTATTCACAAACGAATGCACTATGCGCAGTGGGCGGGCTGAATGCCCCGTCACCCTGATTCAAGGGGAAGCCACACGACTTTACAAGACGCACGGTATAAACAGGCCGCTTGTAGTACTAGCTTATTCTACCTACATCCCCCTGCGCAAACGTGCGGCACGTGCATGTATACAACTCAAACGGCTGCAAGCACTGCGAAAGCTGCTCGCCCGACCATCTGCCAAGCCAGCAAAGCTGCTCCCAGATAAGACTGCTAGAACAGCGATGCATGAGCTCTCGTGCCAATTTAGGAACGAATATACAACAAGGGCAAATAGAACACTGCACAGCTTGACGCAGAAAGCGTACTTCGCACAAAGCTAGTCCAGGTTGATCATCAACCCACGGTCTGAAGTTACGGGCATGCCACGAGCAATATAGAAGAAATAAAAAGGCATTCCTGCTAGCGCATTTCCAAGGCGGGTCTGAATATAATTTGTCGGTAAGGGCGAAACTATCGTTTGGTAAATTAGGTTGCTCTTGTATCCAGCTAGTCACTGTCACTACGTCAAATTACCCAGGATCGCAAAGAGGGGCTCACCCGTAA
Organism: Eimeria praecox; assembly: GCA_963920595.1. Taxonomy (NCBI): domain Eukaryota; phylum Apicomplexa; class Conoidasida; order Eucoccidiorida; family Eimeriidae; genus Eimeria; species Eimeria praecox. The sequence goes on from OY986949.1 coordinate 367,226, forward strand.
GCAAGAGCTGACTAAGCAAACGTTCACACACCAACCGTCATACGCTTTTCAGTGCATCACTCCGACTGCTGCGACCCATAAATTGACTAATTGCACGCCTTCGTGGGGCATTCATGTAGCTTTATTCACATGGATTGCGTTTTTTAATCTCGAGGAAGGGCAAGGCAGTGCCAGGGTTGTTCTCCAAAACGCAGATCAACCGCTTGCCTCCTCATGCAGCAAGACGTACAATTTAGCTGCATCCCTTAGGACGATATTGCTTAGCCGGAGCTCTCCTGCACGATGCCTCTACGGCGATATGGTTTAGCAGAGCAAGATAATGCCGACATACTTCTACAGCCATGGACTTCTTAGGACTGCATCGAACGTTTCATGCGGACAAACAGCCGTTAGAGCATCTGCTTAGGGGTGAATCCTTCACGAGACGCATTTGCCAGAGGCTCTGCGTCATATGGCATACCATGCAGGATGCATTAGCAAAGAACCGCTGAATACTGTTCTTCCTTACACACGACAACCTACCGCTGACAGTAACAGCACAAACGCTTGGAGGCGGAGCGTGCCGTTGATAAATGGTTGTCACTTCTAGAAAAAGAAGGCCCTCCTACCCTCCCACTATTGCATGAATCAACTGGATTTCGAACTCTGCGGCTGGCGGCTCCGCGCTTACCGTCATCCTGCGAACTGCATCCGGTAGCAACCCACCATCTGATGCGCAGCAATACGACAAGCTTCATTAAGTTGTCGTGCCCCTCTGGAACACGTGCTCCACTGGAAAGGGAAGCATCTGCGTAAAAGTGTAACAGAAGGCATCCCTATCAAACCTTTCGCCGTGGATAGCCCAATTCCCCATGAGACCTGGAAATTTTGCCATACCGTAGACAAGCTAAAGCCTAAACACCAAGGTCGTGCATCATGGACTGCCGCAGCCACTTCGAGACTTGAGCTCTGCTGGGCATTATATGAGAAGGCGTATAAATAGCCTCTGACACTTAAAATTCACACTCAGGCTCTGTGCAACTTCCACAACCTCATCGAGTTGAACTCACGAGCTGCTCAATGCAGTGTCCCACAAGATCCGCAGATAAGCTCTAAGTGGTCTAGGGCTTGCTTCGTCGGAGACCAGGGAAGGACAGAAGGGCCGTCAAACGTTCCTACTACAGCTCTTCAAGACGCGCATTCTGGGCTTCTACCTCAACATCAGCCAGATCGGGCACACTCTTGAACGCTTGGTGCACCTGCAGCCTAGACTGCCGGCATCACGGATTGCAGGCCTATCTGGAAATTGGCGCATCTCTCTCCTCTCAACTACACGGAGATGGAATACCTGAAAGCATGTATGCACTAATTAACGCCCCTCAGGAGATGCAATATCAAGGGATGCCCTCATTTTGCCCTCTTCTGTTGGAAGAAGCAGTAACTTCGGTGGAGACCAAAGTTAAACGTGTTTACAATTTCCATCTCGAGCCTTAAAGTGTTCGCCGTCATGTCAACCCAACCAAATGCGGCCGTCGGTTTTAGGATAAGAATTATGTGGGGCAAAGTGTCTAAAAGCAGAACGAGTGAATTTCCATTTCCCCTACGTCTAGCACCAAGCCATCATATCGCAGCCTTCACTGCCTCGAGGCGCGCTATGCCTATAAATGAAGTCATCCACAGACCAGCCCAGCTTTTTCCCATGTTATTCCAGCACTACTCTTGCATTTCAAGGAACAAATCTGGAAGCGCACAGCCTGGGGCAATCCATGTACACAGGAGCTGCCTGCTCTTCGTGATTTTCCGAAGTAACCGAGCTTTCACAGAGAAGTGCATCGCTGCCGCCTCGACGATGCAGTGTGCAGACGCACTGAGCCAGAAGTCTCATGAGCGCGCAAAGGCGATTTCAGACCGTCGACTCCTCCAATTCTATAACACATTCTTAACTCTGACTGCATAACTAATCCGAAGTTGGTATGGGGCACCCTTCGATCACAATGTGGTCACGGAAAGAAGAATGAGAGGCGGCTGCGACAGCAGTACTGCCCCTTCTGCCAGGCAGCCTGCGTACCCTGTAGGCGTGCTAAGACAGCAAAACTTTCGGCTTGCGCTGTGAGTTGAGATCGGCTTGTCTAATATGTAACACTTCAGTTAACAAAACTGCCCAATGGCGGCGACGCACATAAAATTACGGATGAGACCATCGATCGCGTAAATGGACTTGGAGATTGTTACGGCCCTCAGATGGAGTAGGCGGAGTCTGCAAATAAAACGATACCTTTGCACGTACCCATCGGAGCCCCCAGCCGCTTAGTGAGGGAAAACCCACCGTGATATCTTATACTGACACTCCACTGTAATGCATGGCTATAGGTCAGCTTCCTACCTGGGGTGAAGCTGCACGTCCATTCATGTCTACCCACACTCTGGATAATGCCCAAATGGAAGTCACGCCTGAGATTAAGAGCATGCTTATCAAGCAGGGCTCTTTCATATCCTTTCCACGGCATGGACGTGGCACACAGCACGGTTCCCCTTGTGGCCAACGTCAAGCCAACAAAAAGGCATACTACTACAACTGCTGCTGTAGGCACCTAAGTAAGGTGCTTCACAGCTGCACAAGTGGATTTCTTACTGATCACTTCTCCCCTGCAGCCTGCCAGCCCTCGGTTCACCGAGACAAAGAACCAACCGTCGGTTTTGACCTTTCTGGAGAGCAGAAGCCAAGGAACTATAACGACAGTCAATGCAATTACTTCTTTAACCGGTTCCCTTCGGGAGAGGAACAACAGTCAACGGAATATGCTATCTACTGGTAGCATCTGTTCACCCATGAGTCAATCTTGAGGTCTCATCTCATGGTGGGTTAGACGCGCCAAGAAACACGCAGCTTTTCCCGGGAGAGGGCACGGAATTCGCACTGCCACAATGAATCTTGCATTCACCGAAGTGTGCTGCCTTCTTGAGCAAACACAGAAGCCTTCCGAGAGAGAAACCGTAGCCCTCAGTTGTCCTGTCCATCTCTATACAGAGGAGAGCTGGTGCATTCTTGCATGCTTTGAAACGTGACGCACTCGCTGCTCTTTGACAGAGCCCAGCAGGTCTTCTCTACCCTAGGAAGACGTACATAATACTTCCATAGCTGTGGAAGACAAATGACTCAACTGCCATAGCTCCATGAGCAAGTCCCCGTAAGTTAGTGACTGTGCTGAGACGGGGCTTGAAAGCCATCTCTGTTCCAGCACCCAGCCCGGTATGCGCGAAGAATACGCCAGTTGTGCTTAAAGCTTGCGCGGCAGTGCACATTATGCATACGCTCGTCTGCCTGGCTTATGCATGCGGCAATAAAAATCGAATGTCAGGGGGGGCTAGCCTGGCTGTACAACTTCTCAACTGCAAATATATGTTTACAGATGCAGTCCACGAAAGCGTCCCTGTCTAATTAGCAGTTATGCGCCACCACCAAAACGCCTCTGGTGCTTCGTCCTTCCGGTAAAAATACCGCTGGAATCTACTAATGCGGCCAAACTGGTGTCAAACGTGCTCGTTTTCTCTTAGTGCATAAATGAGCAATCATGCAGTGGGAAAGGACTGCTTATCATCCAACGATTTCGAGTCACAGGGTTGCCTTATGTAGCCAAATCAGGTTTGTAAGGCCCAAACTAGAGACAAAACTGAAAGGCAAGAAGCAAGCATCCCGTAACGCAGACCCATATACCTGCTCCTGCCCGAACAACACTGCAGTACCCGCCAACGAACTCGTACGCGCATTCTTTACGAACAAGCGGTTGACATACTTCCTGAAGAGGCGCATTACCATGTGGCACATAGCGTTCGTCGGTATCAGCGTCGCTCCACAAACACTTGCATTCGTCCTGCGGCCCACAAGCAATGAAGTAATTCGATCAGGCCAGTTCCCCACCGATCCGTGTGAGAGGTCGCTGAAACTCCAGTGACTGGCGTTGTGTCTGGCTCCATGAACAACACAACATGCTGCACATGCAAGAACATTCTTATTCGCTTGCAGCCGTCTTGACAAGATGCAGAGGCATCTCAAAGCACAGTATAGGCCGGGCTCAGCCAGAATCACTGGCAGCAGGCGTAAAGAGGTCATTCAATACTCAATACCGGCTGGCACGTACGCAGTTTGCAACCACTGGTCCAGTATGCGTAAATGACAGAATTTACATGAGCTCCAGAGAGAGGAAACCTAAATCTAGCGCCGCTAGTCGCCTACATCCGGCCTGCCACAGGGCACAAGTGCAATGTTGGTAGTTCGCGTTGCGCAGCGCTGCAAGAGAAACGGCAGAAAACGTCTGCAACACTGGCTAACAGCAGCAAATAGAGGGTCAGCACAGGTTAGAGGCATAATGCCAGCAAATAACTTTCAGCAGCAATAGGTACCCACCGTCTATAGTTCAGATGAAGTCAGAAGCAACATTAGAAAATCCCCCGCCACCACATTTACAGCCACTTCTGCCGGGACTCAGCGTCACTTCAAATATTCACCATTGCGCAGCACTAACGGACGTTAGTAATTCATCTGCACGGTGACGTTCTAGAATGATTTAAGGCGCACCCACATGGATTCGGTTTGTGAACTCTCCAACCGCTGTGCAGATACAACAGCAGATACACACCCCACGATGCCACAACGTATGCGTCAACAGAGTAATTTTCAGCGCGTGAAAATGTCACGTTCCAAAGCTAAGCAAGAAGCAAAGGTGGGTTACAGTTCAAACGAAGACACTGCAACAAACGGACATGCAGTCGCACTTATACTTAGTCACTGCAAGCCTGAACTGCAATCTCTCAAAGGCGCTTCCGTAATTTCCTTGCACAATCAAAGTCTGTCCAAAGGCTGCTGCAGGCTATTACTTTATCTCCCCACATCAGCTACGTCAGGTGCGGTATGCAGCAGCAACCCACGGTCTGAGTCAAATTGGCACCATAAGACGGCAGGCGACGGCTTGCAGCGTTGCGAGCCACCGCGAGCTAAGTATGCTGCATTGTGCACCACAACAAATCGAGCAGCCAAACGCTCGATGACATTCACGTGTGGACATATCCAATCGCTCCAACCAAAATACCACTTTTCAGCACAACAAACTACTACGCGAGACCAAAAATAGCAAGAATGGAAAAGCGGCGCAGACCAGCCAATCAAGCATAGACCCGGCAGGCTGACCAAGGAGCACCAAAATATTCTTTTCGTGAGTTCGCTGTGCGCGAACCCATAAAACGGATACTGTGCAACTGCCGTGGTGCCTGGACTATGTTATTTTGCCTGAAGCCTTAACAGCCTTCATTGAAGCTCCGCGTTTCCCGCCTGCCCACCCTGTCCCTTCGCTTCTACACGCATCTACAGCCACCACCATCTTCTACAAGCAAAACTTACACACTGCAAGGGGTAGAAGCGTGCTAACGCACATGGCTGCATGACGCCCCAAGACGTAAGTCACTGCCACGCCCCGCAGAGCCTATACGCTATGCTAACACTCTCGCCGCATCTTCTCCAAAGCCCCGCAGTAACCCCCCACACACGCCAGGTAGCTTGCCGTCCCGGGAAAATGTGGATCGCTCGAAACATGGCCCGCAGGACCCCAACGGTGCCGAACTATACCTGCAGTTGCATACAAGCCTCCCGCCCAAGCTCAATTGAAGTCCCATGATCTTACACAAAAACCGCCGTCATAAGTGCAGATGCGCAATGTTTGCTCCGTCGACGCAAGCACGATTTGGGGATTTTCGCAGGGGCCGAACACCTTCCCGCCCTTTAAACCTTCTTTGACGTGCTCCTTTTGCAGCCCAACCCATGACGCTAAACTTCGACACAACAGTGTGGACGCTGCCGTAGGCCACCGCCAGTATAAAGAAACATTCCCCTTCCATATATGGCTTGCCGGATTCCCATACACAAACGGCACGTAACGGACGCTGTCCAGCTGAGCATGGACCCCGCGTAGCTGGGCTGTTCACAAGCCCTGACGCAACCTGCAAACAGATCCCTGACTCAGGCGACTCCGCATCTGCATCTGCACTTACGCGCTGAAACACAAAGCCTATATTTCAAATGCGGCATAAGCTGTCCTGACCACGTCACTATTCGCGCAAAACGCAGAGCACGTATGCTAGTGCAGGGCAATACTGTGTGCCATCTCTCCAACAAAAGGATGTTAACAACTTCCGCAGCGAGCGAACGAAAAGGGAAAACACAAGACACTACAGGAACCCCTGCCAGCATCATCCCAGCAACAGCAGCACACCAGCCATACGACGCGAAGGCGATGCCAGACATTCAGCAAGCCGCATTAACTCTGCAATCCCAGAAGCAAGGAACCAAGCGCAACTAACCCTTCTGCTCTGCAGCTGATATATCATATCGCCTCTCATATTCACCTTTTCACGACGCTGAGCAGACTAAGAGCTCGAGGCGTCGGCTTTAGGCCGTTACACAGCAATGCAAACACTTGCAACGACACACTGCAAAACCAGCAGGTCCACTCTCCTGACTCCAGCATCCTGCCGACGTGAACTGCTCGATAGCTACCTTATTAGAACGTCTGCCGTAAACGCCACAGCCCCATATCAACCGCTAACTCCAGAGAAGTTCGTATCTTTATAACGCAGGTTCATACGTGCCCAAGGAGGAAGGGAACTTCTAAAGCTGCATTTCCGTGCCGCGAGCCACGCTCTAATCGCGGGCCCATATTAAGTGTCATGAGGCTTCAAGTCTTCGCACATCCTGCATTGCGCCAAATCATGATCTGCCACTTCCCCTGCAGTAAGCATGCGCATTGCGCAAAAGGCTGAGGCGTTTCGATGCTCATGAACCCTCTTTCTACAGTGGCATCACCACTGCCAGAGAGTGCGTCTTCTTCGGCAGCACACAGTGTGAACGACGTGTTTTGGGAATCCAAAGTGCAAGGCACGCCGCCAATCCTACTTGTTTGCATCTCCCGCAATTATGCTACAGACTAATGAGCCATGCATGAAAATATCAACCAGCTTATCCTATCTGCCAACTCGTCAGGAAACGCCTCAAGTCAAATCGTCAGTCGACAAATCGCACAGCAGTCACGACGCCTAACGCGTGGTTTTATGGTTTTATGAGCTCTCCGTCGTTCTCATTAGCAAACGATGAGGCTGGTGGAGAGATTGTCAAATGATCGATAAAGCCTGCTCGCTAGGAAGATCAAACTCTGGCCACATGATTCGCCCAACATGCGCCGCTAACAAAGCACAAGCAGTTGGCTGTGTGATGCAATAGGCAAGAAGCATTACCCTGGCCACACAAGCCTATTGCTGACACAGTGTGCTTCGCCAGGCCGCCCAAGTCATCACGCCTTGCCAGCCTGGCATCAAAACCTATGGTTTTCCAAACGCGTTAGCCTCGACGTACCCGCTGCCACGGAAACTCCCTTTCACCTTGCAGACGCTGCACAAGAATTTCGTTTTCGGAAGAGCACCTTTAATACTGCACACAAGCGTTTTTCAAACCTAAGGAGACGCTGCTCATCAGAACGTGCCGGGGCACCTTTACGTGCACGTATACGCATGCGTGCCCTACAAAAACGTACTGTGCAGTCGTCAACTTGACGACAAACAATGCATGACAAAGCTCCGATGAATGAGGCCGACTATCATCCGATCGCTATACTTAAGGCCTATTACCCAGCAACGCAAATCTATACCGCAAATCCAATATCGACGAATTGACCCACCTCCTGCGGCGCAACGTGCATCAGAAAGCACCATGCAGTGTGCATTCTCCCACCACTGCTTAGGTGCGTTATGTACTGCTAAGCGCGCTTCTCTGACAAACCCAGCCAGATTCAGCTGAACTATCTTAACCGATAATAAACACCAATCAGACTAAATACCCTAAGCGCTGAACTTGTAGGTCAGTCAGCGTGATTATGCGCTATGCGCCCCTCCAGCGCGTGCGCACTTCATCGCAGACAAGCATATTTTTCCCCTCTACGCGCAGCTGTTTTGATACGGTGCGCACAGTTAGCATCAGCCCTAAATGAAGTACTGGTTTGCCCACAAGCATTCCTCCATAACCAGAGAGGAAAACGCCGCGAGCAACAAGTGCACGTCATGCTTGGTGTTGCTCTGCACTCGCAGCTGCAACCTTCCGTAAACCATACCAAACAATGCCCAACGCATCAGCACTTGTTCGCCTGCAAATTGCCTACAGCACTACACGAGCAGCACGCAGAAAATGACCCTAATTGAGAATCCTGATTAAGGCAGTCTTTCGAAGGCCCTACACTGCAAGTGCTGCCAACGCAGCTTCATGCACGACAAAGGTATCGGATCGTCCCATACTCAAACCGGGCAAAGCATCGCTTTCCACCCACTTCCTGTAGTTCGTATGTTGCCACTATTGTTCAGGTCCGTAAGCAAATAAAGTGCTGCCGCCAACCTCTTTAGACAATGTTATTACACACACGCCTGCAGCGCTCGACACGATGCAACACAGGGCCAAAAGAAACTGAAATCAAAAGCAGCCCGATACGCTCAGCTTCACTTCTAGCTGGCCTTTCTCTTCTGGCATTGCATCGAACAAATGCTTGCTCAGCGCATCGCTGTCATGAAGACGTGGGCTCTGAATTGGCATGCTAATGACTACAGAAACACAAGCTCATAACAAACTGAGCCGTCAAAAGCACCGAGAACTGGCGCAAGGCGCAGTCACTGCAAAACACGACTGTCCTCCACTAGCCGCTCCAATGCACCATCAAATACCCCCCTCAAACTGATGAACACACGTGCAGGGAGCTGAGAGCAACGCCACTGGCTCAGCAGTCTCTCCTTCCAGACACGACAGACCAGCAACAAGAGATGTCTTACGGAGCAGCAGGGCACGCCACTGCTGCGACTACAGAAACGCCCTTCCAGCCACATCCCTGTAGCTTTGCTCATGCGCCAACAGACCGAGACCCAGCCAGTGAAAGGATCACGCTCCAAAGCTGCACAAAGCTGCACGGGAATCAAAAGTGGCTTGCGCTTTAAACGAAGGCACCTCTGCAAGCAGATGCCCAGCTGCATTCATACTCAGTCACCCCAAGGGAGTCTCACAGAGGGTCTCCCATAGTTTGCTTGCGCACCCAAACTCTCACCCACTCTCCAACGGCTGCAGAAAACTGCGACTCTGTAACTACACACCAGCTAAGTCAGGTACTGTAAGCACAAGAAACCCACGGTCTGAGCCAAATTGGCACCATAAGACGGCAGACGGCTTGCAGCGTTGCGAGCCACCGCACGCTGAGTCTTCTACACTTGCAACACAACAGTATAATATCGACGGACTGTCGACCTAGCAGCCGGACACCGGATGATATGCATGTCTGGACGTGTCCAGTCGCGGAATCCTAAACACCACTTCCCAGCACAACAAACTAATACACCAGACCAAAACTAGCAAGAAGGGGAAAGCGGCGCACATCAGCCAATCAAACGCAGGCCTTGAGAGCTGACTAAAGGACCATTAAAGTATCCTTTGCTTTTCGCCACTTCGCGCACAACGTAGCCTCATGCAACTGCCGTGCTGCCGGGACTATCGCTTGCGCCCCGTTGGAAACCTCAACAAGCTGCACTGAAACACTGAGATTCCCTGGATTGCCTGCGTGCTTTTGTATCCAAGCGCTGCCGTCAACCTCTTCATCAGCCCGAACATACGAGCTGCGTGGCGTAGCACCCTGCTAACGCACATGGCTGTATGGCGGTAGACGACATGAGTCGGTGCCACGCCCCGCAGAGCTTGTACGCTATTCTAACGCTCTCGCCGCATCTTCTCCAACGCCCCGTATCAAATGGCTACCCACAGGCACACCACATGGCTTGCCGTCCCGGGAAAATGTGGATCGCTCGAAACATGACCCGCAGGACCCCAACGGTGCCGAACTATACCTGCAGTTGCATACAAGCCTCCCGCCCAAGCACAATTGAAGTCCCATGATCTTACACAAAAACCGCCGTCATAAGTGCAGATGCGCAATGTTTGCTCCGTCGACGCAAGCATGACTTGGGGATTTTCGCAGGGGCCGAACACCTTCCCGCCCTTTAAACCTTCTTTGACGTGCTCCTTTTGCAGTCCAACCCATGACGCTAAACTTCGACACAACAGTGTGGACGCTGCCGTAGGCCACCGCCGGTATAAAGAAACATTCCCCTTCCATATATAGCTTGCCGGATTCCCATACACAAACGGCACGTAACGGACGCTGTCCAGCTGAGCATGGACCCCGCGTGGCTGGGCTGTTCACAAGCCCTGACGCAACCTGCAAACAGATCCCTGACTCAGGCGACTCCGCATCTGCATCTGCACTTACGCGCTGAAACACAAAGCCTATATTTCAAATGCGGCATAAGCTGTCCTGACCACGTCACTATTCGCGCAAAACGCAGAGCACGTATGCTAGTGCAGGGCAATACTGTGTGCCATCTCTCCAACAAAAGGATGTTAACCACTTCCGCAGCGAGCGAACGAAAAGGGAAAACACAAGACACTACAGGAACCCCTGCCAGCATCATCCAAGCAACAGCAGCACACCAGCCATACGACGCGAAGGTGGTGCCAGACATTCAGCAAGCCGCATTAACTCTGCAATCTCAGAAGCAAGGAACCAAACGCAACTAACCCTTCTGCTCTGCAGCTGATATATCCTAGCGCCTCTCATATTCGCCTTTTCACGGCGCTGAGCAAACTAAGATCTCAAGGCGTCGGCTTTAGGCGTTACACAGCAATGCAAACGCTTGCAACGACACACTGCAAAACCAGCAGGTCCACTCTCCTGACTCCAGCATCCTGCCGACGTGAACTGCTCGATAGCTACCTTATTAGAACGTCTGCCGTAAACGCCACAGCCCCATATCAACCGCTAACTCCAGAGAAGTTCGTATCTTTATAACGCAGGTTCATGCGTGCCCAAGGAGGAAGGGAACTTCTAAAGTTGCATTTCCATGCCGCGAGCCACGCTCTAATCGCGGGCCCATATTAAGTGTCATGAGACTTCAAGTCTTCGCACATTCTGCATTGCGCCAAATCATGATCTGCCACTTCCCCTGCAGTAAGCATGCGCATTGAGCAAAAGGCTGAGGCGTTTCGATGCTCATGAACCCTCTTTCTACAGTGGCATCACCACTGCCAGAGAGTGCGTCTTCTTCGGCAGCACACAGTGTGAACGACGTGTTTTGGGAATCCAAAGTGCAAAGCACGCCGCCAATCCTACTCGTTTGCATCTCCCGCAATTATGCTACAGACTAATGAGCCATGCATGAAAATATCAACCAGCTTATCCTATCTGCCAACTCGTCAGGAAACGCCTCAAGTCAAATCGTCAGTCGACAAATCACACAGCAGTCACGACGCCTAACGCGTGGTTTTATGGTTTTATGAGCTCTCCGTCGTTCTCATTAGCAAACGATGAGGCTGGTGGAGAGATTGTCAAATGATCGATAAAGCCTGCTCGCTAGGAAGATCAAACTCTGGCCACATGATTCGCCCAACATGCGCCGCTAACAAAGCACAAGCAGTTGGCTGTGTGATGCAATAGGCAAGAAGCATTACCCTGGCCACACAAGCCTATTGCTGACACAGTGTGCTTCGCCAGGCCGCCCAAGTCATCACGCCTTGCCAGCCTGGCATCAAAACCTATGGTTTTCCAAACGCGTTAGCCTCGACGTACCCGCTGCCACGGAAACTCCCTTTCACCTTGCAGACGCTGCACAAGAATTTCGTTTTCGGAAGTGCACCTTTAATACTGCACACAAGCGTTTTTCAAACCTAAGGAGACGCTGCTCATCAGAACGTGCCGGGGCACCTTTACGTGCACGTATACGCATGCGTGCCCTACAAAAACGTACTGTGCAGTCGTCAACTTGACGACAAACAATGCATGACAAAGCTCCGATGAATGAGGCCGACTATCATCCGATCGCTATACTTAAGGCCTATTACCCAGCAACGCAAATCTATACCGCAAATCCAATATCGACGAATTGACCCACTTCCTGCGGCGCAACGTGCATCAGAAAGCAACATGCAGTGTGCATTCTCCCACCACTGCTTAGTGCGTTATGTACTGCTAAGCGCGCTTCTCTGACAAACCCAGCCAGATTCAGCTGAACTATCTTAACCGATAATAAACACCAATCAGACTAAATACCCTAAGCGCTGAACTTGTAGGTCAGTCAGCGTGATTATGCGCTATGCGCCCCTCCAGCGCGTGCACACTTCATCGCAGACAAGCATATTTTTCCCCTCTACGCGCAGCTGTTTTGATACGGTACGCACAGTTAGCATCAGCCCTAAATGAAGTACTGGTTTGCCCACAAGCATTCCTCCATAACCAGAGAGGGAAACGCCGCGAGCAACAAGTGCACGTCATGCTTGGTGTTGCTCTGCACTCGCAGCTGCAACCTTCCGTAAACCATACCAAACAATGCCCAACGCATCAGCACTTGTTCGCCTGCAAATTGCCTACAGCACTACACGAGCAGCACGCAGAAAATGACCCTAATTGAGAATCCTGATTAAGGCAGCCTTTCGAAGGCCCTACACTGCAAGTGCTGCCAACGCAGCTTCATGCACGACAAAGGTATCGGATTGTCCCATACTCAAACCGGGCAAAGCATCGCTTTCCACCCACTTCCTGTAGTTCGTATGTTGCCACTATTGTTCAGGTCCGTAAGCAAATAGAGTGCTGCCGCCAACCTCTTTAGACAATGTTATTACACACACGCCTGCAGCGTTCGACACGATGCAACACAGGGCCAAAAGAAACTGAAATCAAAAGCAGCCCGATACGCTCAGCTTCACTTCTAGCTGGCCTTTCTCTTCTGGCATTGCATCGAACAAATGCTTGCTCAGCGCATCGCTGTCATGAAGACGTGGGCTCTGAATTGGCATGCTAATGACTACAGAAACACAAGCTCATAACAAACTGAGCCGTCAAAAGCACCGAGAACTGGCGCAAGGCGCAGTCACTGCAAAACACGACTGTCCTCCACTAGCCGCTCCAATGCACCATCAAATACCTCCCTCAAACTGATGAACACACGTGCAGGGAGCTGAGAGCAACGCCACTGGCTCAGCAGTCTCTCCTTCCAGACACGACAGACCAGCAACAAGAGATGTCTTACGGAGCAGCAGGGCACGCCACTGCTGCGACTACAGAAACGCCCTTCCAGCCACATCCCTGTAGCTTTGCTCATGCGCCAACAGACCGAGACCCAGCCAGTGAAAGGATCACGCTCCAAAGCTGCACAAAGCTGCACGGGAATCAAAAGTGGCTTGCGCTTTAAACGAAGGCACCTCTGCAAGCAGATGCCCAGCTGCATTCATGCTTAGTCACCGCAAGGGAGTCTCACAGAGGGTCTCCCATAGTTTGCTTGCGCACCCAAACTCTCACCCACTCTCCAACGGCTGCAGAAAACTGCGACTCTGTAACTACACACCAGCTAAGTCAGGTACTGTAAGCACAAGAAACCCACGGTCTGAGCCAAATTGGCACCATAAGACGGCAAACGGCTTGCAGCGTTGCGAGCCACCGCACGCTGAGTCTTCTGCACTTGCAACACAACAGTGTTGTATCGACGGACTGCCGACCTAGCAGCCGGACACCGGATGATATGCATGTCTGGACGTGTCCAGTCGCGGAATCCTAAACACCACTTCCCAGCACAACAAACTAATACACCAGACCAAAACTAGCAAGAAGGGGAAAGCGGCGCACATCAGCCAATCAAACGCAGGCCTTGAGAGCTGACTAAAGGACCATTAAAGTATCCTTTGCTTTTCGCCACTTCGCGCACAACGTAGCCTCATGCAACTGCCGTGCTGCCGGGACTATCGCTTGCGCCCCGTTGGAAACCTCAACAAGCTGCACTGAAACACTGAGATTCCCTGGATTGCCTGCGTGCTTTTGTATCCAAGCGCTGCCGCCAACCTCTTCATCAGCCCGAACATACGAGCTGCGTGGCGTAGCACCCTGCTAACGCACATGGCTGTATGGCGGTAGACGACATGAGTCGGTGCCACGCCCCGCAGAGCCTGTACGCTATTCTAACGCTCTCGCCGCATCTTCTCCAACGCCCCGTATCAAACGGCTACCCACAGGCACACCACGTGGCTTGCCGTCCCGGGAAAATGTGGATCGCTCGAAACATGACCCGCAGGCCCCCAAAGGTGCCATCCATACCTGCAGTTGCATACAAGCCTCCCGCCCAAGCTCAATTGAAGTCCCATGATCTTACACAAAAACCGCCGTCATAAGTGCAGATGCGCAATGTTTGCTCCGTCGACGCAAGCACGATTTGGGGATTTTCGCAGGGGCCGAACACCTTCCCGCCCTTTAAACCTTCTTTGACGTGCTCCTTTTGCAGTCCAACCCATGACGCTAAACTTCGACACAACAGTGTGGACGCTGCCGTAGGCCACCGCCGGTATAAAGAAACATTCCCCTTCCATATATAGCTTGCCGGATTCCCATACACAAACGGCACGTAACGGACGCTGTCCAGCTGAGCATGGACCCCGCGTGGCTGGGCTGTTCACAAGCCCTGACGCAACCTGCAAACAGATCCCTGACTCAGGCGACTCCGCATCTGCATCTGCACTTACGCGCTGAAACACAAAGCCTATATTTCAAATGCGGCATAAGCTGTCCTGACCACGTCACTATTCGCGCAAAACGCAGAGCACGTATGCTAGTGCAGGGCAATACTGTGTGCCATCTCTCCAACAAAAGGATGTTAACCACTTCCGCAGCGAGCGAACGAAAAGGGAAAACACAAGACACTACAGGAACCCCTGCCAGCATCATCCAAGCAACAGCAGCACACCAGCCATACGACGCGAAGGTGGTGTCAGACATTCAGCAAGCCGCATTAACTCTGCAATCCCAGAAGCAAGGAACCAACCACCACTAACCCTTCTGCTCTGCAGCTGATATATCATATCGCCTCTCATATTCACCTTTTCACGACGCTGAGCAGACTAAGAGCTCAAGGCGTCGGCTTTAGGTCGTTACACAGCAATGCAAACACTTGCAACGACACACTGCAAAACCAGCAGGTCCACTCTCCTGACTCCAGCATCCTGCCGACGTGAACTGCTCGATAGCTACCTTATTAGAACGTCTGCCGTAAACGCCACAGCCCCATATCAACCGCTAACTCCAGAGAAGTTCGTATCTTTATAACGCAGGTTCATGCGTGCCCAAGGAGGAAGGGAACTTCTAAAGTTGCATTTCCGTGCCACGAGCCACGCTCTAATCGCGGGTTCATATTAAGTGTCATGCGACTTCAAGTCTTCGCACATCCTGCATTGCGCCAAATCATGATCTGCCGCTTCCCCTGCAGTAAGCATGCGCATTGCGCAAAAGGCTGAGGCGTTTCGATGCGCATGAACCCTCTTTCTACAGTGGCATCACCACTGCCAGAGAGTGCGTCTTCTTCGGCAGCACACAGTGTGAACGAAGTGCTTTGGGAATCCAAAGTGCAAAGCACGCCGCCAATCCTTGGTTTTATGAGCTCTCCGTCGTTCTCATTAGCAAACGATGAGGCTGGTGGAGAGATTGTCAAATGATCGATAAAGCCTGCTCGCTAGGAAGATCAAACTCTGGCCACATGATACGCCCAATATGCGCCGCTAACAAAGCGCAAGCAGTTGGCTGTGTGATGCAATAGGCAAGAAGCATTACCCTGGCCACACAAGCCTATTGCTGACACAGTGTGCTTCGCCAGGCCGCCCAAGTCATCACGCCTTGCCAGCCTGGCATCAAAACCTATGGTTTTCCAAAGGCGTTAGCTTCAACGTACCCGCTGCCACGGAAACTCCCTTTCACCTTGCAGACGCTGCACAAGAATTTCGTTTTCGGAAGTGCACCTTTAAGACTGCACATAAGCGTTTTTCAAACCTAAGGAGACGCTGCTCATCAGAACGTGCCGGGGCACCTTTACGTGCACGTATACGCATGCGTGCCCTACAAAAACGTACTGTGCAGTCGTCAACTTAACGACAAACAATGCATGACAAAACTCCGATGAATGAGGCCGACTATCTTCCGATCGCTATACTTAAGGCCTATTACCCAGCAACGCAAATCTATACCGCAAATCCAATATCGACGAATTGACCCACCTCCTGCGGCGCAACGTGCATCAGAAAGCACCATGCAGTGTGCATTCTCCCACCACTGCTTAGGTGCGTTATGTACTGCTAAGCGCGCTTCTCTGACAAACCCAGCCAGATTCAGCTGAACTATCTTAACCGATAATAAACACCAATCAGACTAAATACCCTAAGCGCTGAACTTGTAGGTCAGTCAGCGTGATTATGCGCTATGCGCCCCTCCAGCGCGTGCATACTTCATCGCAGACAAGCATACTTTTCCCCTCTACGCGCAGCTGTTTTGATACGGTACGCACAGTTAGCATCAGCCCTAAATGAAGTACTGGTTTGCCCACAAGTATTCTTCCATAACCAGAGAGGAAAACGCCGCGAGCAACAAGTGCACGTCATGCTTGGTGTTGCTCTGCACTCGCAGCTGCAACCTTCCGTAAACCATACCAAACAATGCCCAACGCATCAGCACTTGTTCGCCTGCAAATTGCCTACAGCACTACACGAGCAGCACGCAGAAAATGACCCTAATTGAGAATCCTGATTAAGGCAGCCTTTCGAAGGCCCTACACTGCAAGTGCTGCCAACGCAGCTTCATGCACGACAAAGGTATCGGATCGTCCCATACTCAAACCGGGCAAAGCATCGCTTTCCACCCACTTCCTGTAGTTCGTATGTTGCCACTATTGTTCAGGTCCGTAAGCAAATAAAGTGCTGCCGCCAACCTCTTTAGACAATGTTATTACACACACGCCTGCAGCGTTCGACACGATGCAACACAGGGCCAAAAGAAACTGAAATCAAAAGCAGCCCGATACGCTCAGCTTCACTTCTAGCTGGCCTTTCTCTTCTGGCATTGCATCGAACAAATGCTTGCTCAGCGCATCGCTGTCATGAAGACGTGGGCTCTGAATTGGCATGCTAATGACTACAGAAACACAAGCTCATAACAAACTGAGCCGTCAAAAGCACCGAGAACTGTCTCAAGGCGCAGTCACTGCAAAACACGGCTGTCCTCCACTAGCCGCTCCAATGCACCATCAAATACCTCCCTCAAACTGATGAACACACGTGCAGGGAGCTGAGAGCAACGCCACTGGCTCAGCAGTCTCTCCTTCCAGACACGACAGACCAGCAACAAGAGATGTCTTACGGAGCAGCAGGGCACGCCACTGCTGCGACTACAGAAACGCCCTTCCAGCCACATCCCTGTAGCTTTGCTCATGCGCCAACAGACCGAGACCCAGCCAGTGAAAGGATCACGCTCCAAAGCTGCACAAAGCTGCACGGGAATCAAACGTGGCTTGCGCTTTAAACGAAGGCACCTCTGCAAGCAGATGCCCAGCTGCATTCATACTCAGTCACCCCAAGGGAGTCTCACAGAGGGTCTCCCATAGTTTGCTTGCGCACCCAAACTCTCACCCACTCTCCAACGGCTGCAGAAAACTGCGACTCTGTAACTACACACCAGCTAAGTCAGGTACTGTAAGCACAAGAAACCCACGGTCTGAGCCAAATTGGCACCATAAGACGGCAGACGGCTTGCAGCGTTGCGAGCCACCGCACGCTGAGTCTTCTACACTTGCAACACAACAGTGTTGTATCGACGGACTGCCGACCTAGCAGCCGGAGGCCGGATGATATGCATGTCTGGACGTGTCCAGTCGCGGAATCCTAAACACCACTTCCCAGCACAACAAACTAATACACCAGACCAAAACTAGCAAGAAGGGGAAAGCGGCGCACATCAGCCAATCAAACGCAGGCCTTGAGAGCTGACTAAAGGACCATTAAAGTATCCTTTGCTTTTCGCCAGTTCGCGCACAACGTAGCCTCATGCAACTGCCGTGCTGCCGGGACTATCGCTTGCGCCCCGTTGGAAACCTCAACAAGCTGCACTGAAACACTGAGATTCCCTGGATTGCCTGCGTGCTTTTGTATCCAAGCGCTGCCGTCAACCTCTTCATCAGCCCGAACATACGAGCTGCGTGGCGTAGCACCCTGCTAACGCACATGGCTGTATGGCGGTAGACGACATGAGTCGGTGCCACGCCCCGCAGAGCCTGTACGCTATTCTAACGCTCTCGCTGCATCTTCTCCAACGCCCCGTATCAAACGGCTACCCACAGGCACACCACGTGGCTTGCCGTCCCGGGAAAATGTGGATCGCTCGAAACATGACCCGCAGGCCCCCAAAGGTGCCATCCATACCTGCAGTTGCATACAAGCCTCCCGCCCAAGCTCAATTGAAGTCCCATGATCTTACACAAAAACCGCCGTCATAAGTGCAGATGCGCAATGTTTGCTCCGTCGACGCAAGCATGACTTGGGGATTTTCGCAGGGGCCGAACACCTTCCCGCCCTTTAAACCTTCTTTGACGTGCTCCTTTTGCAGTCCAACCCATGACGCTAAACTTCGACACAACAGTGTGGACGCTGCCGTAGGCCACCGCCGGTATAAAGAAACATTCCCCTTCCATATATGGCTTGCCGGATTCCCATACACAAACGGCACGTAACGGACGCTGTCCAGCTGAGCATGGACCCCGCGTGGCTGGGCTGTTCACAAGCCCTGACGCAACCTGCAAACAGATCCCTGACTCAGGCGACTCCGCATCTGCATTTGCACTTACGCGCTGAAACACAAAGCCTATATTTCAAATGCGGCATAAGCTGTCCTGACCACGTCACTATTCGCGCAAAACGCAGAGCACGTATGCTAGTGCAGGGCAATACTGTGTGCCATCTCTCCAACAAAAGGATGTTAACCACTTCCGCAGCGAGCGAACGAAAAGGGAAAACACAAGACACTACAGGAACCCCTGCCAGCATCATCCAAGCAACAGCAGCACACCAGCCATACGACGCGAAGGTGGTGCCAGACATTCAGCAAGCCGCATTAACTCTGCAATCTCAGAAGCAAGGAACCAAACGCAACTAACCCTTCTGCTCTGCAGCTGATATATCCTAGCGCCTCTCATATTCGCCTTTTCACGACGCTGAGCAGACTAAGAACTCAAGGCGTCGGCTTTAGGTCGTTACACAGCAATGCAAACACTTGCAACGACACACTGCAAAACCAGCAGGTCCACTCTCCTGACTCCAGCATCCTGCCGACGTGAACTGCTCGATAGCTACCTTATTAGAACGTCTGCCGTAAACGCCACAGCCCCATATCAACCGCTAACTCCAGAGAAGTTCGTATCTTTATAACGCAGGTTCATGCGTGCCCAAGGAGGAAGGGAACTTCTAAAGTTGCATTTCCATGCCGCGAGCCACGCTCTAATCGCGGGCCCATATTAAGTGTCATGAGACTTCAAGTCTTCGCACATTCTGCATTGCGCCAAATCATGATCTGCCACTTCCCCTGCAGTAAGCATGCGCATTGAGCAAAAGGCTGAGGCGTTTCGATGCTCATGAACCCTCTTTCTACAGTGGCATCACCACTGCCAGAGAGTGCGTCTTCTTCAGCAGCACACAGTGTGAACGACGTGCTTTGGGAATCCAAAGTGCAAAGCACGCCGCCAATCCTTGGTTTTATGAGCTCTCCGTCGTTCTCATTAGCAAATGATGAGGCTGGTGGAGAGATTGTCAAATGATCGATAAAGCCTGCTCGCTAGGAAGATCAAACTCTGGCCGCATGATTCGCCCAACATGCGCCGCTAACAAAGCACAAGCAGTTGGCCGTGTGATGCAATAGGCAAGAAGCATTACCCTGGCCACACAAGCCTATTGCTGACACAGTGTGCTTCGCCAGGCCGCCCAAGTCATCACGCCTTGCCAGCCTGGCATCAAAACCTATGGTTTTCCAAACGCGTTAGCTTCAACGTACCCGCTGCCACGGAAACTCCCTTTCACCTTGCAGACGCTGCACAAGAATTTCGTTTTCGGAAGTGCACCTTTAAGACTGCACATAAGCGTTTTTCAAACCTAAGGAGACGCTGCTCATCAGAACGTGCCGGGGCACCTTTACGTGCACGTATACGCATGCGTGCCCTACAAAAACGTACTGTGCAGTCGTCAACTTGACGACAAACAATGCATGACAAAACTCCGATGAATGAGGCCGACTATCTTCCGATCGCTATACTTAAGGCCTATTACCCAGCAACTCAAATCTATACCGCAAATCCAATATCGACGAATTGACCCACAGCCTGCGGCGCAACGTGCACCTGAAAACACCATGCAATGTGCATTCTCCCACCACTGCTTAGGTGCGTTATGTACTGCTAAGCGCGCTCCTCTGACAAACCCAGCCAGATTCAGCTGAACTATCTTAACCGATAATAAACACCAATCAGACTAAATACCCTAAGCGCTGCACCTGTAGGTCAGTCAGCGTGATTATGCGCTATGCGCCCCTCCAGCGCGTGCATACTTCATCGCAGACAAGCATATTTTTCCCCTCTACGCGCAGCTGTTTTGATACGGTACGCACAGTTAGCATCAGCCCTAAATGAAGTACTGGTTTGCCCACAAGCATTCTTCCATAACCAGAGAGGAAAACGCCGCGAGCAGCAAGTGCACGTCATGCTTGGTGTTGCTCTGCACTCGCAGCTGCAACCTTCCGTAAACCATACCAAACAATGCCCAACGCATCAGCACTTGTTCGCCTGCAAATTGCCTACAGCACTACACGAGCAGCACGCAGAAAATGACCCTAATTGAGAATCCTGATTAAGGCAGCCTTTCGAAGGCCCTACACTGCAAGTGCTGCCAACGCAGCTTCATGCACGACAAAGGTATCGGATCGTCCCATACTCAAACCGGGCAAAGCATCGCTTTCCACCCACTTCCTGTAGTTCGTATGTTGCCACTATTGTTCAGGTCCGTAAGCAAATAAAGTGCTGCCGCCAACCTCTTTAGACAATGTTATTACACACACGCCTGCAGCGCTCGACACGATGCAACACAGGGCCAAAAGAAACTGAAATCAAAAGCAGCCCGATACGCTCAGCTTCACTTCTAGCTGGCCTTTCTCTTCTGGCATTGCATCGAACAAATGCTTGCTCAGCGCATCGCTGTCATGAAGACGTGGGCTCTGAATTGGCATGCTAATGACTACAGAAACACAAGCTCATAACAAACTGAGCCGTCAAAAGCACCGAGAACTGGCGCAAGGCGCAGTCACTGCAAAACACGACTGTCCTCCACTAGCCGCTCCAATGCACCATCAAATATCTCCCTCAAACTGATGAACACACGTGCAGGGAGCTGAGAGCAACGCCACTGGCTCAGCAGTCTCTCCTTCCAGACACGACAGACCAGCAACAAGAGATGTCTTACGGAGCAGCAGGGCACGCCACTGCTGCGACTACAGAAACGCCCTTCCAGCCACATCCCTGTAGCTTTGCTCATGCGCCAACAGACCGAGACCCAGCCAGTGAAAGGATCACGCTCCAAAGCTGCACAAAGCTGCACGGGAATCAAAAGTGGCTTGCGCTTTAAACGAAGGCACCTCTGCAAGCAGATGCCCAGCTGCATTCATGCTTAGTCACCCCAAGGGAGTCTCACAGAGGGTCTCCCATAGTTTGCTTGCGCACCCAAACTCTCACCCACTCTCCAACGGCTGCAGAAAACTGCGACTCTGTAACTACACGCCAGCTAAGCCAGGTACTGTAAGCACAAGAAACCCACAGCCTGAGCCAAATTGGCACCATAAGACGGCAAACGGCTTGCAGCGTTGCGAGCCACCGCACGCTGAGTCTTCTACACTTGCAACACAACAGTGTTGTATCGACGGACTGCCGACCTAGCAGCCGGAGGCCGGATGATATGCATGTCTGGACGTGTCCAGTCGCGGAATCCTAAACACCACTTCCCAGCACAACAAACTAATACACCAGACCAAAACTAGCAAGAAGGGGAAAGCGGCGCACATCAGCCAATCAAACGCAGGCCTTGAGAGCTGACTAAAGGACCATTAAAGTATCCTTTGCTTTTCGCCAGTTCGCGCACAACGTAGCCTCATGCAACTGCCGTGCTGCCGGGACTATCGCTTGCGCCCCGTTGGAAACCTCAACAAGCTGCACTGAAACACTGAGATTCCCTGGATTGCCTGAGTGCGTTTGTATCCTAGCGCTTCTGTCAACCTCTCCCCCACACCCAACGCACACTCTGGGTGCCGTAGCATCCTGCTAACGCACATGGCTGTATGGCGGTAGACGACATGAGTCGGTGCCACGCCCCGCAGAGCCTGTACGCTATTCTAACGCTCTCGCTGCATCTTCTCCAACGCCCCGTATCAAACGACTACCCACAGGCACACCACGTGGCTTGCCGTCCCGGGAAAATGTGGATCGCTCGAAACATGACCCGCAGGACCCCAACGGTGCCGAACTATACCTGCAGTTGCATACAAGCCTCCCGCCCAAGCACAATTGAAGTCCCATGATCTTACACAAAAACCGCTGTCATAAGTGAAGATGCGCAATGCTTGCTCCGTCGACGCAAGCGCGACTTGGGGATTTTCGCAGGGGCCGAACACCTTCCCGCCCTTTAAACCTTCTTTGACGTGCTCCTTGCAGCCAACCCCATGGCGCTAAAGTTCGACACAACAGTGTGGACGCTGCCGTAGGCCACCGCCGGTATAAAGAAACATTCCCCTTCCATATATAGCTTGCCGGATTCCCATACACAAACGGCACGTAACGGACGCTGTCTAACTGAGCATGGACCCCGCGTGGCTGGGCTGTTCACAAGCCCTGACGCAACCTGCAAACAGATCCCTGACTCAGGCGACTCCGCATCTGCATCTGCACCTACGCGCTGAAACACAAAGCCTATATTTCAAATGCGGCATAAGCTGTCCTGACCACGTCACTATTCGCGCAAAACGCAGAGCACGTACGCTAGTGCAGGGCAATACTGTGTGCCATCTCTCCAATAAAAGAATGTTAACCACTTCCGCAGCGAGCGAACGAAAAGGGAAAACACAAGACACTACAGGAACCCCTGCCAGCATCATCCCAGCAACAGCAGCACACCAGCCATACGACGCGAAGGTGGTGCCAGACATTCAGCAAGCCGCATTAACTCTGCAATCCCAGAAGCAAGGAACCAAGCGCAACTAACCCTTCTGCTCTGCAGCTGATATATCCTAGCGCCTCTCATATTCGCCTTTTCACGACGCTGAGCAGACTAAGAACTCAAGGCGTCAGCTTTAGCCGTTACACAGCAATGCAAACACTTGCAACGACACACTGCAAAACCAGCAGGTCCACTCTCCTGACTCCAGCATCCTGCCGACGTGAACTGCTCGATAGCTACCTTATTAGAACGTCTGCCGTAAACGCCACAGCCCCATATCAACCGCTAACTCCAGAGAAGTTCGTATCTTTATAACGCAGGTTCATGCGTGCCCAAGGAGGAAGGGAACTTCTAAAGTTGCATTTCCGTGCCACGAGCCACGCTCTAATCGCGGGTTCATATTAAGTGTCATGCGACTTCAAGTCTTCGCACATCCTGCATTGCGCCAAATCATGATCTGCCACTTCCCCTGCAGTAAGCATGCGCATTGAGCAAAAGGCTGAGGCGTTTCGATGCTCATGAACCCTCTTTCTACAGTGGCATCACCACTGCCAGAGAGTGCGTCTTCTTCAGCAGCACACAGTGTGAACGACGTGCTTTGGGAATCCAAAGTGCAAAGCACGCCGCCAATCCTTGGTTTTATGAGCTCTCCGTCGTTCTCATTAGCAAACGATGAGGCTGGTGGAGAGATTGTCAAATAATCGATAAAGCCTGCTCGCTAGGAAGATCAAACTCTGGCCACATGATACGCCCAACATGCGCCGCTAACAAAGCACAAGCAGTTGGCCGTGTGATGCAATAGGCAAGAAGCATTACCCTGGCCACACAAGCCTATTGCTGACACAGTGTGCTTCGCCAGGCCGCCCAAGTCATCACGCCTTGCCAGCCTGGCATCAAAACCTATGGTTTTCCAAACGCGTTAGCCTCGACGTACCCGCTGCCACGGAAACTCCCTTTCACCTTGCAGACGCTGCACAAGAATTTCGTTTTCGGAAGTGCACCTTTAAGACTGCACATAAGCGTTTTTCAAACCTAAGGAGACGCTGCTCATCAGAACGTGCCGGGGCACCTTTACGTGCACGTATACGCATGCGTGCCCTACAAAAACGTACTGTGCAGTCGTCAACTTGACGACAAACAATGCATGACAAAACTCCGATGAATGAGGCCGACTATCTTCCGATCGCTATACTTAAGGCCTATTACCCAGCAACGCAAATCTATACCGCAAATCCAATATCGACGAATTGACCCACAGCCTGCGGCGCAACGTGCACCTGAAAACACCATGCAATGTGCATTCTCCCACCACTGCTTAGTGCGTTATGTACTGCTAAGCGCGCTTCTCTGACAAACCCAGCCAGATTCAGCTGAACTATCTTAACCGATAATAAACACCATTCAGACTAAATACCCTAAGCGCTGCACTTGTAGGTCAGTCAGCGTGATTATGCGCTATGCGCCCCTCCAGCGCGTGCATACTTCATCGCAGACAAGCATATTTTTCCCCTCTACGCGCAGCTGTTTTGATACGGTACGCACAGTTAGCATCAGCCCTAAATGAAGTACTGGTTTGCCCACAAGCATTCTTCCATAACCAGAGAGGAAAACGCCGCGAGCAGCAAGTGCACGTCATGCTTGGTGTTGCTCTGCACTCGCAGCTGCAACCTTCCGTAAACCATACCAAACAATGCCCAACGCATCAGCACTTGTTCGCCTGCAAATTGCCTACAGCACTACACGAGCAGCACGCAGAAAATGACCCTAATTGAGAATCCTGATTAAGGCAGCCTTTCGAAGGCCCTACACTGCAAGTGCTGCCAACGCAGCTTCATGCACGACAAAGGTATCGGATTGTCCCATACTCAAACCGGGCAAAGCATCGCTTTCCACCCACTTCCTGTAGTTCGTATGTTGCCACTATTGTTCAGGTCCGTAAGCAAATAGAGTGCTGCCGCCAACCTCTTTAGACAATGTTATTACACACACGCCTGCAGCGCTCGACACGATGCAACACAGGGCCAAAAGAAACTGAAATCAAAAGCAGCCCGATACGCTCAGCTTCACTTCTAGCTGGCCTTTCTCTTCTGGCATTGCATCGAACAAATGCTTGCTCAGCGCATCGCTGTCATGAAGACGTGGGCTCTGAATTGGCATGCTAATGACTACAGAAACACAAGCTCATAACAAACTGAGCCGTCAAAAGCACCGAGAACTGGCGCAAGGCGCAGTCACTGCAAAACACGGCTGTCCTCCACTAGCCGCTCCAATGCACCATCAAATACCTCCCTCAAACTGATGAACACACGTGCAGGGAGCTGAGAGCAACGCCACTGGCTCAGCAGTCTCTCCTTCCAGACACGACAGACCAGCAACAAGAGATGTCTTACGGAGCAGCAGGGCACGCCACTGCTGCGACTACAGAAACGCCCTTCCAGCCACATCCCTGTAGCTTTGCTCATGCGCCAACAGACCGAGACCCAGCCAGTGAAAGGATCACGCTCCAAAGCTGCACAAAGCTGCACGGGAATCAAAGGTGGCTTGCACTTTAAACGAAGGCACCTCTGCAAGCAGATGCCCAGCTGCATTCATACTTAGTCACCCCAAGGGAGTCTCACAGAGGGTCTCCCATAGTTTGCTTGCGCACCCAAACTCTCACCCACTCTCCAACGGCTGCAGAAAACTGCGACTCTGTAACTACACACCAGCTAAGCCAGGTACTGTAAGCACAAGAAACCCACAGCCTGAGCCAAATTGGCACCATAAGACGGCAAACGGCTTGCAGCGTTGCGAGCCACCGCACGCTGAGTCTTCTGCACTTGCAACACAACAGTGTTGTATCGACGGACTGCCGACCTAGCAGCCGGACACCGGATGATATGCATGTCTGGACGTGTCCAGTCGCGGAATCCTAAACACCACTTCCCAGCACAACAAACTAATACACCAGACCAAAACTAGCAAGAAGGGGAAAGCGGCGCACATCAGCCAATCAAACGCAGGCCTTGAGAGCTGACTAAAGGACCATTAAAGTATCCTTTGCTTTTCGCCACTTCGCGCACAACGTAGCCTCATGCAACTGCCGTGCTGCCGGGACTATCGCTTGCGCCCCGTTGGAAACCTCAACAAGCTGCACTGAAACACTGAGACTCCCTGGATTGCCTGCGTGCTTTTGTATCCTAGCGCTGCTGTCACCCTCTTCATCAGCCCGAACATACGAGCTGCGTGGCGTAGCATCCTGCTAACGCACATGGCTGTATGGCGGTAGACGACATGAGTCGGTGCCACGCCCCGCAGAGCCTGTACGCTATTCTAACGCTCTCGCTGCATCTTCTCCAACGCCCCGTATCAAACGGCTACCCACAGGCACACCACGTGGCTTGCCGTCCCGGGAAAATGTGGATCGCTCGAAACATGACCCGCAGGCCCCCAAAGGTGCCACCCATACCTGCAGTTGCATACAAGCCTCCCGCCCAAGCACAATTGAAGTCCCATGATCTTACACAAAAACCGCCGTCATAAGTGCAGATGCGCAATGTTTGCTCCGTCGACGCAAGCATGACTTGGGGATTTTCGCAGGGGCCGAACACCTTCCCGCCCTTTAAACCTTCTTTGACGTGCTCCTTTTGCAGCCAAACCCATGACGCTAAACTTCGACACAACAGTGTGGACGCTGCCGTAGGCCACCGCCGGTATAAAGAAACATTCCCCTTCCATATATGGCTTGCCGGATTCCCATACACAAACGGCACGTAACGGACGCTGTCTAACTGAGCATGGACCCCGCGTGGCTGGGCTGTTCACAAGCCCTGACGCAACCTGCAAACAGATCCCTGACTCAGGCGACTCCGCATCTGCATCTGCACCTACGCGCTGAAACACAAAGCCTATATTTCAAATGCGGCATAAGCTGTCCTGACCACGTCACTATTCGCGCAAAACGCAGAGCACGTATGCTAGTGCAGGGCAATACTGTGTGCCATCTCTCCAATAAAAGGATGTTAACCACTTCCGCAGCGAGCGAACGAAAAGGGAAAACACAAGACACTACAGGAACCCCTGCCAGCATCATCCCAGCAACAGCAGCACACCAGCCATACGACGCGAAGGTGGTGCCAGACATTCAGCAAGCCGCATTAACTCTGCAATCCCAGAAGCAAGGAACCAAGCGCAACTAACCCTTCTGCTCTGCAGCTGATATATCCTAGCGCCTCTCATATTCGCCTTTTCACGACGCTGAGCAGACTACGAACTCAAGGCGTCGGCTTTAGGCCGTTACACAGCAATGCAAACACTTGCAACGACACACTGCAAAACCAGCAGGTCCACTCTCCTGACTCCAGCATCCTGCCGACGTGAACTGCTCGATAGCTACCTTATTAGAACGTCTGCCGTAAACGCCACAGCCCCATATCAACCGCTAACTCCAGAGAAGTTCGTATCTTTATAACGCAGGTTCATGCGTGCCCAAGGAGGAAGGGAACTTCTAAAGTTGCATTTCCGTGCCACGAGCCACGCTCTAATCGCGGGTTCATATTAAGTGTCATGCGACTTCAAGTCTTCGCACATCCTGCATTGCGCCAAATCATGATCTGCCACTTCCCCTGCAGTAAGCATGCGCATTGCGCAAAAGGCTGAGGCGTTTCGATGCTCATGAACCCTCTTTCTACAGTGGCATCACCACTGCCAGGGAGTGCGTCTTCTTCAGCAGCACACAGTGTGAACGACGTGCTTTGGGAATCCAAAGTGCAAAGCACGCCGCCAATCCTTGGTTTTATGAGCTCTCCGTCGTTCTCATTAGCAAACGATGAGGCTGGTGGAGAGATTGTCAAATGATCGATAAAGCCTGCTCGCTAGGAAGATCAAACTCTGGCCACATGATACGCCCAACATGCGCCGCTAACAAAGCACAAGCAGTTGGCCGTGTGATGCAATAGGCAAGAAGCATTACCCTGGCCACACAAGCCTATTGCTGACACAGTGTGCTTCGCCAGGCCGCCCAAGTCATCACGCCTTGCCAGCCTGGCATCAAAACCTATGGTTTTCCAAACGCGTTAGCCTCGACGTACCCGCTGCCACGGAAACTCCCTTTCACCTTGCAGACGCTGCACAAGAATTTCGTTTTCGGAAGTGCACCTTTAAGACTGCACACAAGCGTTTTTCAAACCTAAGGAGACGCTGCTCATCAGAACGTGCCGGGGCACCTTTACGTGCACGTATACGCATGCGTGCCCTACAAAAAGTACTGTCCAGTCGTCAACTTAACGACAAACAATGCATGACAAAACTCCGATGAATGAGGCCGACTATCTTCCGATCGCTATACTTAAGGCCTATTACCCAGCAACGCAAATCTATACCGCAAATCCAATATCGACGAATTGACCCACAGCCTGCGGCGCAACGTGCATCAGAAAGCAACATGCAGTGTGCATTCTCCCACCACTGCTTAGTGCGTTATGTACTGCTAAGCGCGCTTCTCTGACAAACCCAGCCAGATTCAGCTGAACTATCTTAACCGATAATAAACACCATTCAGACTAAATACCCTAAGCGCTGCACTTGTAGGTCAGTCAGCCTGATTATGCGCTATGCGCCCCTCCAGCGCGTGCATACTTCATCGCAGACAAGCATATTTTCCCCCTCTACGCGCAGCTGTTTTGATACGGTACGCACAGTTAGCATCAGCCCTAAATGAAGTACTGGTTTGCCCACAAGTATTCTTCCATAACCAGAGAGGAAAACGCCGCGAGCAGCAAGTGCACGTCATGCTTGGTGTTGCTCTGCACTCGCAGCTGGCACCTTCCGTACACCATACCAAACAATGCCCAACGCATCAGCACTTGCTCGCCTGCAAATTGCCTACAGCACTACACGAGCAGCACGCAGAAAATGCCCCTAATTGAGAATCCTGATTAAGGCAGCCTTTCGAAGGCCCTACACTGCAAGTGCTGCCAACGCAGCCTCATGCACGACAAAGGTATCGGATCGTCCCATGCACAAACCGGGCAAAGCATCGCTTTCCACCCACTTCCTGTAGTTCGTATGTTGCCACTATTGTTCAGGTCCGTAAGCAAATAGAGTGCTGCCGCCAACCTCTTTAGACAATGTTATTACACACACGCCTGCAGCGCTCGACACGATGCAACACAGGGCCAAAAGAAACTGAAATCAAAAGCAGCCCGATACGCTCAGCTTCACTTCTAGCTGGCCTTTCTCTTCTGGCATTGCATCGAACAAATGCTTGCTCAGCGCATCGATGTCATGAAGACGTGGGCTCTGAATTGGCATGCTAATGACTACAGAAACACAAGCTCATAACAAACTGAGCCGTCAAAAGCACCGAGAACTGGCGCAAGGCGCAGTCACTGCAAAACACGGCTGTCCTCCACTAGCCGCTCCAATGCACCATCAAATACCTCCCTCAAACTGATGAACACACGTGCAGGGAGCTGAGAGCAACGCCACTGGCTCAGCAGTCTCTCCTTCCAGACACGACAGACCAGCAACAAGAGATGTCTTACGGAGCAGCAGGGCACGCCACTGCTGCGACTACAGAAACGCCCTTCCAGCCACATCCCTGTAGCTTTGCTCATGCGCCAACAGACCGAGACCCAGCCAGTGAAAGGATCACGCTCCAAAGCTGCACAAAGCTGCACGGGAATCAAAGGTGGCTTGCACTTTAAACGAAGGCACCTCTGCAAGCAGATGCCCAGCTGCATTCATACTTAGTCACCCCAAGGGAGTCTCACAGAGGGTCTCCCATAGTTTGCTTGCGCACCCAAACTCTCACCCACTCTCCAACGGCTGCAGAAAACTGCGACTCTGTAACTACACACCAGCTAAGCCAGGTACTGTAAGCACAAGAAACCCACAGCCTGAGCCAAATTGGCACCATAAGACGGCAAACGGCTTGCAGCGTTGCGAGCCACCGCACGCTGAGTCTTCTGCACTTGCAACACAACAGTGTTGTATCGACGGACTGCCGACCTAGCAGCCGGACACCGGATGATATGCATGTCTGGACGTGTCCAGTCGCGGAATCCTAAACACCACTTCCCAGCACAACAAACTAATACACCAGACCAAAACTAGCAAGAAGGGGAAAGCGGCGCACATCAGCCAATCAAACGCAGGCCTTGAGAGCTGACTAAAGGACCATTAAAGTATCCTTTGCTTTTCGCCAGTTCGCGCACAACGTAGCCTCATGCAACTGCCGTGCTGCCGGGACTATCGCTTGCGCCCCGTTGGAAACCTCAACAAGCTGCACTGAAACACTGAGATTCCCTGGATTGCCTGCGTGCTTTTGTATCCAAGCGCTGCCGCCAACCTCTTCATCAGCCCGAACATACGAGCTGCGTGGCGTAGCACCCTGCTAACGCACATGGCTGTATGGCGGTAGACGACATGAGTCGGTGCCACGCCCCGCAGAGCCTGTACGCTATTCTAACGCTCTCGCCGCATCTTCTCCAACGCCCCGTATCAAATGGCTACCCACAGGCACACCACGTGGCTTGCCGTCCCGGGAAAATGTGGATCGCTCGAAACATGACCCGCAGGACCCCAACGGTGCCGAACTATACCTGCAGTTGCATACAAGCCTCCCGCCCAAGCACAATTGAAGTCCCATGATCTTACACAAAAACCGCCGTCATAAGTGCAGATGCGCAATGTTTGCTCCGTCGACGCAAGCATGACTTGGGGATTTTCGCAGGGGCCGAACACCTTCCCGCCCTTTAAACCTTCTTTGACGTGCTCCTTTTGCAGCCAAACCCATGACGCTAAACTTCGACACAACAGTGTGGACGCTGCCGTAGGCCACCGCCGGTATAAAGAAACATTCCCCTTCCATATATAGCTTGCCGGATTCCCATACACAAACGGCACGTAACGGACGCTGTCCAGCTGAGCATGGACCCCGCGTGGCTGGGCTGTTCACAAGCCCTGACGCAACCTGCAAACAGATCCCTGACTCAGGCGACTCCGCATCTGCATCTGCACTTACGCGCTGAAACACAAAGCCTATATTTCAAATGCGGCATAAGCTGTCCTGACCACGTCACTATTCGCGCAAAACGCAGAGCACGTATGCTAGTGCAGGGCAATACTGTGTGCCATCTCTCCAACAAAAGGATGTTAACCACTTCCGCAGCGAGCGAACGAAAAGGGAAAACACAAGACACTACAGGAACCCCTGCCAGCATCATCCCAGCAACAGCAGCACACCAGCCATACGACGCGAAGGCGATGCCAGACATTCAGCAAGCCGCATTAACTCTGCAATCCCAGAAGCAAGGAACCAAACGCAACTAACCCTTCTGCTCTGCAGCTGATATATCATATCGCCTCTCATATTCGCCTTTTCACGACGCTGAGCAGACTAAGAACTCAAGGCGTCAGCTTTAGGCCGTTACACAGCAATGCAAACACTTGCAACGACACACTGCAAAACCAGCAGGTCCACTCTCCTGACTCCAGCATCCTGCCGACGTGAACTGCTCGATAGCTACCTTATTAGAACGTCTGCCGTAAACGCCACAGCCCCATATCAACCGCTAACTCCAGAGAAGTTCGTATCTTTATAACGCAGGTTCATGCGTGCCCAAGGAGGAAGGGAACTTCTAAAGTTGCATTTCCGTGCCACGAGCCACGCTCTAATCGCGGGCCCATATTAAGTGTCATGAGACTTCAAGTCTTCGCACATTCTGCATTGCGCCAAATCATGATCTGCCACTTCCCCTGCAGTAAGCATGCGCATTGAGCAAAAGGCTGAGGCGTTTCGATGCTCATGAAACCTCTTTCTACAGTGGCATCACCACTGCCAGAGAGTGCGTCTTCTTCGGCAGCACACAGTGTGAACGACGTGTTTTGGGAATCCAAAGTGCAAAGCACGCCGCCAATCCTACTCGTTTGCATCTCCCGCAATTATGCTACAGACTAATGAGCCATGCATGAAAATATCAGCCAGCTTATCCTATCTGCCAACTCGTCAGGAAACGTTTCAAGTCGAATTGTCAGTCGACAAAGCACACAGCAGTCACGATGCGTAACGCATGGGTTTATGGTCCTATGAGCTCTCCGTCGTTCTCATTAGCAAACGATGAGGCTGGTGGAGAGATTGTCAAATGATTGATAAAGCCTGTTCGCTAGGAAGATCAAACTCTGGCCACATGATACGCCCAGCATGCGCCGCTAACAAAGCACAAGCAGTTGGCCGTGTGATGCAATAGGCAAGAAGCATTACCCTGGCCACACAAGCCTATTGCTGACACAGTGTGCTTCGCCAGGCCGCCCAAGTCATCACGCCTTGCCAGCCTGGCATCAAAACCTATGGTTTTCCAAACGCGTTAGCCTCGACGTACCCGCTGCCACGGAAACTCCCTTTCACCTTGCAGACGCTGCACAAGAATTTCGTTTTCGGAAGTGCACCTTTAATACTGCACACAAGCGTTTTTCAAACCTAAGGAGACGCTGCTCATCAGAACGTGCCGGCGCACCTTTACGTGCACGTATACGCATGCGTGCTCTACAAAAAAGTACTGTGCAGTCGCCAAGCTGATGGCAAGCAGTGCATGACAAAACTCCGATGAATGAGGCCGATTATCAGCCGATCGGTCGACCTAAGGCCTATTACCCAGCAACGCAAATCTATACCGCAAATCCAATATCGAGGAATTGACCCACAGCCCATGACCCGGCACGCACCAGAAAACACCATGCAGTGTGCATCATCTGAACGGTGCTTGGCTCGGCCATGCACTGCTAAATGCTCTTCTCTGACCAACCTGGGCTCCCCTGGGTTATCTATACTGACCGCAAGCACTAATCAGACTAATTAGCCTTAAGCGCTTGACTTGTAGGTCAGTCAGCGTGATGGTGCGTCCCTCCAGCGCGTGTATCCTTCATTGCGGGAAAACATATTTTTCCTCTCTACGCGCCGCTGTTTTGATACGGTATGCACAGCTAGTATCAGCTCTAAATGCATTGCTGATTTGCCCAGAAGCAGTGCAGATTGGAGGGAGCCTCAATAGGTCTGAGCCATTATCCGTCATACTCGTTTTTGTCCTTGATGGACCTCTCTGAACGTCTGCAAAGCGGTGTGCAGCAATGCCCAGCACGGGAATGCCAGCTCTCTTATGCTATACCGACCGCTGCTCACGCGTAGAATACTGTAGGGGGGCAAAGGTGTGTTTCTTGACAAAGAGTGGCTTAGGGGTCCTAAATGACGTGGGCGCTCATCACGGCAGGTATTCATACAAAAAGAAGTGATAACGTTGTCCACACACTTTCTGCAGCTCAGATTTTGCACAGGGGATTGAGTTCCTCAGCAAAGTAAGGGACTGCAACTAGAGCCTTTGAATAGTGCGTCGCTTAGCATCGAAGACATCATCAAGCAAAGATGTTGTTAAACGCAACGCAGAATGCTTAGTTCCAGACCCAGCTGGCGGCCCTACCCACGCCGTGAGATGTTATGTCAAAGCAGCCATATCATAGAAGCTTGTGCACTGGTACGATAGCATGTGCCGCTCGCACAGGTTGACGACAGCTACTATTCAACATGCGGTCTGACGCACCGTCACAAAGCCCTTTGCGCAGGGCTTCTACGTCAACGCAACCATCAGAGTAACCCCGCCTCGCACCAGCGTGTTGCGTGCCTCCTCTTGCTCATGGCATGCAAAGGAACACAGAACTGCTCATTCGCCGTTTGTCCCCTTAGCCGCTGACCCACCCTACCGTAAAATCGAGCCACCTGATCTAGTGAGCAAACGTATCTGCTCAAAGCATCTGCTCGCTTGTACAGCGCTCAGCATAACACACAACTGGCAGGCAACCGTTGCGCCCAAGCGAAACTCCCAACACAGGTGGCACTAGGCAATTTGCAAGCTCAACGTAGAGTACAAGCAGAAAGATCCGTACATAGCGACATCTATTTGCAGCCTGTGTTTCCTGCGCTGTCCAATAACTTAGTTTTCCTCTGTTGGTGTCACGAACATTCCAATCCACAATAAAACTGAGTAATCCTGGGTACTGCTCCACAACACACGAGGGCATCGCTACAACGCCAGAACGTCTCTCACAAGGAATCCGTCAAACGCCCTATTTTAGCTTCTTATGCAATATGAGCTTACGCGTATCCTACAATGTACTCCAGAGCACACGTTCAGTTCCCTAAGTGTGTCGTCTTACGCCCTGTGTCATTCTCAACGCCACAAGATATTCATGCTACTATGGGGCAAGCGCAAACTCGCTACTCTATGCCAGCACTAGACAATCCCCAGAAATTCAATCGCACGTGGCAAACAACTTGTCCAGGTCTTCATCCCTAGTGCGGGCACAAACACCATCAATACCGGCGTAGACTGCATCGCTCTTGTCGTTCCCGTTGGTGAACAGCGTCTACTTCGCAAGGCTTCCCATGGATGGTAATGCATCAAACCTCAATAGCTGGCTGGTAGTGGATTCGGAGGCTGAGACCTGCGCGCCACAATTGCCACAATCACAACCGCTTTGCTCACCCCACGGATGCTCTATCCATCCCGCGTCACAAATAGCCAATGCGCAACCTTTTGCCAGCCTACCACCCAATGCTACCATACACAAGCTAGTTCGCATTCCAACCACCACAGGCTTTCACATCACCCAATGACTCACAACGACTGGCATGCGAGACGCCACGACAGACAGGCCACTATAGAATCCTTGATCGGCAAAAACAAGGATGTGGCAGCGCCGCTGTTCTACTGTGGAACGCAAAACCGAACCATCTGTGCTCGTCAGTCTAAAGGGCGTGGCTTGGATACGATCCGCAAAGGGGGCAACATCGCAGACATGGGCTCAGAGCTGCATTCTTTACATCCTCCGGCATCCAGACTAGCGACCCGCCTTCCAACTCGCCATGCACCACGGTGAATCAACCACATCCGCTGACGTAAGTTCTTGCTGCAGTGACACTCCCGCCACTTTGGGACTCGAGCAACGCACTGGCATGCGACTGCAAGCTGTTACGAAAAGACGCATTTCCTGGAAGCCACCAGCAACTGCCCTGTACGGACGACTACTTGTTTGCGCCGAAGTTGGCACTACCGCCTAACACCATATGTCTGCTGCATGGCGTGCCAACAACGTCACTCCGACAACAAAGCAGCTACAGTGACCACCAGCAGTTGGTGCATGCACCGGCACTAAGGATAAATTCGCATACGCATTGTATCATCGCAAGCTTGCGTTGGCTTGACCGGCTAGCAAAACAATGTCAACGTTGACGGTGGATTTGAGAAGCCCCACTATTGAGCTTTGGCACATCTCATGCACTACTGCAGGCGTGCAGGCCAACTAACCCCGCAATCTCAAGCCTTCGGAGGTAACCATAAACGCATACCACACGTCACAGGGACGCCAAGTGCATTTCTAGTGCTATGACTGGCCTACCAATGCTGTCGTCCACTGCTGGAGCCCAAACGCACCAACTGCATGTGCTTTCAACTTACACCGACTAGCGCATCTATGCCAACTGCTGCGTGTAGCCGGTAATCCCGGCTGCCCCAACGACGTCCAACATAAACTATGCACCCTTGCCACAAGGCCGAATTGCTGTCGCCTCCATGAATTCCATGAAGTCCGGAGCACACGTATGCAGGCGCACACTTCAACCTGGCACACACAGGCATCACCAAAACCGCCAAATGCACCCCTGGACAAGCCAGCTGCTCTGCCCAGCGTACACTCGCTTTCCGAACTGCTTGATAAGGGTTCATGCCTTTGTAAGCACCGCCCAATGCCAACGAAAAGCTTGTCCCATCTTACTCGACAGAGACCAAGCACCGTGCATGCAACCCATTTCGTACCGAAAATTTGCCGACATGTCTCCTTGCATCATACGTTGTGCTCCGCCCATGCTTATGGGCCTCAGAAAATCCGCTGATATTGCAATCGAACTATTTTACTACCAGATGCCGCAGAGTCATTGTAACATGGCGATTCAAGGGCTCCTTCTGGGGGCTCGAGTGCTTCATGCTGTCGACGACATAACAAGCACGAAAGCGCATAAAGCAATCAGGATATCCAGCCGCCCGGCTCACCTTGCATTCCGCCTTATACCTCTAATTTCAATCCAGCCGAAGCGTGTGCACGATTCCATCCTCGATTCCAAAAGAAGGGCTGCCTCGCGTGCTCATTGTAGTCACTGTATGTGGGAGGTTTGCTGTCGTACCTCCTGGGAAAGCAGGAGAGTGTGCAAGTTGCTTCTTAAAGGCTGAAGTGTACTGCGTGCAAGATGTACAGGGACAAGCTTTATTAAACTAGGTAGCTACTGGCTCGCGGAAATCCACCGCCATGCATGTGCCGGTTTGGCATTCCTACACACACAGCCAAAAACACACAAGGGAAAGTAAATCAAACAGTAAATAGAAGCCTGAGCTACAGGCAGCTAAACAATCCTTACCCTGTACTAGGATAACGCTAGCATTGTTGTGTGCAGTGCAACGGCAAGTTTTAATTGGATGAAGGCAAAGGCGAGCAAACCAGGAGCAATAACGGAGCGTTGGTGCCGCTTTCCTAAAGCAGCACCGTTCAATTAATAAGGCGCAAGAAGCTAAAATGTCAAAACGTATACTAGGGAGCGCAGGCCATACCGTGATGCCGCCAACTCAGAGGAGGTAAACCAAATCACCGGCACGAACGTCCAGCTCAACACGGACCAGCCAGTTGGTGTTAGTTGTAGCACGCGCTAAACCTAGCCTCCGCTGACGACCTCAACAAAACGCTGCAGGGCATTACAAACCCACAGCTGACGGTCGGCCCTATGTACGCTTGTGTAATGGTGCGTAGCACCTCCACACTTCAAACTCTGTCAATGCCTCACAACGCCAAATATCCGCGCACTTGCTGCACGACAAAATGAACGTAGCGATACAACGCTTGGTGCATGCTATGCATGTGTTGCAGGCCTATGTGCTGATTCTTACAGCCAGGCGCTGGCTTTCCCTTAGTTTCACAAATCAGCGGATCCAATCGATGCACCAAACCCACATATCGAGCAGGGCCTACCGGGAGTGTGCGGAAGCTGCGAAATGACAAGCTCCAGTGCTCAATTTGGCTTGGCCAGACAGTTTGCACTACGGCACAAATGCTCGGCAAAGAACATCGTCAGTTAAGTGAAAACCTTTGGATGGCGCAACGCTTCATACCTGGCCGTTGATAGCGCATTGGCGGGGCAAAAACGCAACCTACTGCAGTCGCGCTGCAGCGCTGTAGAGTGCATGCGGCTCACCATCTTTATTAGGTACCATTAGTAAACGTTTACCGCAACACGACTGCACAGTTCCTGGCTATAATAGTAAGGATAATTGCTCTGCAGTTGCGCTCGACAGACAGACACCGACGCCTAGGCCAACTCCGCTCGTTCCTGAAATAACCTGAATGCAGTGCCATCCTCATTCATCAAACAGTCTACGCTAGCATAGAATCCACTGATATCCAGTGACGCAAACGCTAGCCAGGATATGGTGCACGCCCACGTGTGCATCAATGCGAACTCCACGAACAGGCGAATCCCAGCGTCGCTTGACTACTCTAAAAGCCATCGACACGCAAAACGCATGGTGCACGCAAGTGCGGGCAAAATGCAAACGCCAAGAACGGACCTGCCTTCCCAAGGCAATACAACCTTAACGGTTGGGATAAAGCCTTAGCAAAGGCGAAACACATGCACGCAGAGCAGCAGGAGGTACGTCAGTCTCGCGAGGCACGACAAACACCCGCTTTTCTTCGGAAACAGCCATACACAACCTCTTGGAGTACTCCTGACAAAGTAGCGATATTCGTGCATGCTTGCAGAGCCCCACAGCCCCCATAACACACAGGATGTACAAAACTATGTTAGGGACAAAAAGAGGAAAACGGGCCATACTGCATACTCTGTCACTTTCCCGTGCAGCTCTCCAGCAGAACCTGTTAAAGCACACAACACACAAGCCACTCAGAACACGCGTTTGAACGTGTGAACCCTTATACTACCAAATGGCATGTGGGTGTGTGGTGAACTCGAATGTGTGACTGCTCCGATATCCTGACATACGCGCTGCAACAGCACGCAGTTGGTCACACAGCTGCCTCATATGCATGTGGGGCGGGCTGGAATGCCAAAGAGATGTCGCACAGACCACTGAACGAGCCTTCCCTGACTACGCCAACCAGGCAGGTGAAGAGAAAGAAACCAACTTACACAAACTTCAACACCGCAGAGTTCAACAGAACAAACCCGCATCCGTCCCTGCTCGCTCCACACCGAGCACTTAACATTTACAGCACTGCGCTTTGCCACAGTAGCGCATGCCCTCACTGACCACAGCAATATCATATTAAGAACTCCATAACAACTCCATAACAAGCCACAGGTCACTACAGTGACAACGGTCAATTCACTGTATTGCCTTACGGCCTGTGCCATCCTCAACGCCACAAGATATTCATGCTACTATGGGGCAAGCGCAAACTCGCTACTCCATGCCAGCACTAGACAATCCCCAGAAATTCAATCGCACGTGGCAAACAACTTGTCCAGGTCTTCATCCCTGGTGCGGACACAAACACCATCAATACCGGCGTAGACTGCATCGCTCTTGTCGTTCCCGTTGGTGAACAGCGTCTACTTCGCAAGGCTTCCCATGGATGGTAATGCATCAAACCTCAATAGCTGGCTGGTAGTGGCTTCGGAGGCTGTGACCTGCGTGTCATAATGGCCACAATCGCAACCGCTTTACTCACCCCACGGATGCTCTAGCCGCCCCCCGTCACAAATAGCCAATGCGCAACCTTTTGCCAGCCTACCACCCAATGCTACCATACACACGCTGGTCCACATTCCAACCACTACAGGCTTTCACATCACCCAATGACTCACAACGACTGGCATGCGAGACGCCACGACAGACAGGCCACTATAGAATCCTTGATCGGCAAAAACAAGGATGTGGCAGCGCCGCTGTTCTACTGTGGAACGCAAAACCGAACCATCTGTGCTCGTCAGTCTAAAGGGCGTGGCTTGGATACGATCCGCAAAGGGGGCAACATCGCAGACATGGGCTCAGAGCTGCATTCTTTACATCCTCCGGCATCCAGACTAACGAGTCGCCTTCCAACTCGCCATGCACCACGGTGAATCAACCACATCCGCTGACGTAAGTTCTTGCTGCAGTGAGACTCCCGCCACTTTGGGGCTCGAGCAATGCACTGGCATGCGACTGCAAGCTGTTACGAAAAGGCGCACTTCCTGGAAGTCACCAGCAACTGCCCTGTACGGACGACTACTTGTTTGCACCGAAGTCGGCACTACCGCCTAACACCAAATGTCTGCTGCATGGCGTGCCAACAACGTCACTCCGACAACAAAGCAGCTACAGTGACCACCAGCAGTTGGTGCATGCACCGGCACTAAGGATAAATTCGCATACGCATTGTATCATCGCAAGCTTGCGTTGGCTTGACCGGCTAGCAAAACAATGTCAACGTTGACGGTGGATTTGAGAAGCCCCACTACTGAGCTTTGGCACATCTCATGCACTACTGCAAGCGTGCAAGCCAACTAACCCCGCAATCTCAAGCCTTCGGAGGTAACCATAAACGCATACCACACGTCACAGGGACGCCAAGTGCATTTCTAGTGCTATGACTGGCCTACCAATGCTGTCGTCCACTGCTGGAGCCCAAACGCACCAACTGCATGTGCTTTCAACTTACATCGACTAGCGCATCTATGCCAACTGCTGTGTGTACCCTGTAAGCCCGGCTGCCCCAACGACGTCTAGCATAAACTATGCACCCTTGCCACAAGGCCGAATTGCTGTCGCCTCC
Organism: Eimeria praecox; assembly: GCA_963920595.1. Classification (NCBI taxonomy): domain Eukaryota; phylum Apicomplexa; class Conoidasida; order Eucoccidiorida; family Eimeriidae; genus Eimeria; species Eimeria praecox. The sequence goes on from OY986949.1 coordinate 407,220, forward strand.
ATGAATTCCATGAAGTCCGGAGCACACGTATGGAGCTGCGCATGTCTCCCTGGCACACACAGGCGTCACCAAAACCGCCAAATGCACCCCTAGACAAGCCAGCTGCTCTACCCAGCGTGCTCGCGCTTTCCGAACTGCTTGATAAGGGTTCATGCCTTTGTAAGCACCGCCCAATGCCAACGAAAAGCTTGTCCCATCTTACTCGACAGAGATCAAGCACCGTGCATGCAACCCATTTCGTACCGAAAATTTGCCGACATGTCTCCTTGCATCATACGTTGTGCTCCGCCCATGCTTATGGGCCTCAGAAAATCCGCTGATATTGCAATCGAACTATTTTACTACCAGATGCCGCAGAGTCATTGTAACATGGCGATTCAAGGGCTCCTTCTGGGGGCTCGAGTGCTTCATGCTGTCGACGACATAACAAGCACGAAAGCGCATAAAGCAATCAGGATATCCAGCCGCCCGGCTCACCTTGCATTCCGCCTTATACCTCTAATTTCAATCCAGCCGAAGCGTGTGCACGATTCCATCCTCGATTCCAAAAGAAGGGCTGCCTCGCGTGCTCATTGTAGTCACTGTATGTGGGAGGTTTGCTGTCGTACCTCCTGGGAAAGCAGGAGAGTGTGCAAGTTGCTTCTTAAAGGCTGAAGTGTACTGCGTGCAAGATGTACAGGGACAAGCTTTATTAAACTAGGTAGCTACTGGCTCGCAGAAATCCACCGCCATGCATGTGCCGGTTTGGCATTTCTACACACGTGCACCCGAACACAAATATAGTAAAATAAATCGAGCAGCGAATGCAAGCCCGAACCAGAGTTAACTAAGCACGCCTGATACTATAGTAGGATAACATGTATGCTCTTCTATGCACTACAACAGCAAGCGTCAAGGAAGTGCGGGAACACGTGACCAAATCAGGATCCATCCAGGGGCATCAGCTCGGCATTTATGAAGCAGCACTATCCCACTACAAAGGCGCCCGCCGACAATATGTCAAGAAGATCGAACTAGGCAGTGCCCTTCAGACTGTGACGCTGTCGACTAAAAGAAGGCAAGACAAAGCAACAAGCTGAAAATCTTACTAAGGGTACACCAGCCAGATGCTCAAATTTGGAGCCCGCTGGACCGCCCCTCCGCTGACGATCCAAGCAAAACCCTGCAGGGCATCACAGATTCACTGCAGAGCGACTGTCGACTCTACGTGCGAATATGTAACCCTGTTTATAGCCTCTACACCTTAAACGCTGTCAATCCCTCAAAGTTGGAATAATCCCCTCACTGGCTGCATGGCAAAATGCATGGAGCGATGCAATACGTCGTGCCCATTATTCTTCAGCTCTAAGCGCTTGTGCTGACCGCTCCCACAACCCATTGGGCGTCCTGTAGCTCCACAAGCAGAATATACAACCGATGAGCCAGACCACCTGGTCTAGCAGGTTCTAGTGAGAACATAACGACGTCCCGAAACACCAAACCCCAGTACTCCACTGGCCAGCTCTACACTACGACACAAAAGCTCAGCAATCAAAGCCTCCAGCGCAATGAGTAATTTCATATACGACTAGTGCGGGTGAATGACGCAGCCCTTCACACTTTGCAGTAGGCACGCGATTGGTGACGCATACGCGGCAATTATAGTATGGCGCGAACTCATGAACGTAGCCAGCAGTACGAGCTGCCGCAAAATGACGAGACCCCCGTGTGCGCAATCCTTCAAAGCACAACGTACGGCATTCCTACGAAATTACATACAATATGCACTGGCGCTGCAGCGTCCTTGGACTGATGCTGCTCACAATCTTTGTAAGGCATCATTAAACGTTCAGTCAAACAAGACTGCATACATTTATGCCTAGAATAGTAAGCAGAATCGCTCTGCAGCTGTACTCAACACGCAGACGTTGACGTCTAACCACACCTCATGCACGTCTTTTTAATTGAGCTCAGCGCCATCCTCATTCATCAAACAGTCTACGCTAGCGCAGGCAGCAATTATGGCGGCCCAAGCAGACGCAAACCACGTGCAGGGCACCGCCAACCGTGCACTAATGAGCACTCCACGAGCAGGCGGATCCCACCGTCGCTTGACTACTCTAAAAGCCATCGACACGCGAAACGCATGGTGCACGCAAGTGTGGGCAAAATGCAAACGCCAAGAACGGACCTGCCTTCCCAAGGCAATACAACCTTAACGGTTGGGATAAACCCTTAGCAAAGGCGAAACACATGCACGCAGAGCAGCAGGAGGTACGTCAGTCTTGCGAGGCACGACAAACACCCGCTTTTCTTCGGAAACAGCCATACACAACCTCTTGGAGTACTCCTGACAAAGTAGCGATATTCGTGCATGCTTGCAGAGCCCCACAGCCCCCATAACACACAGGATGTACAAAACTATGTTAGGGACAAAAGGAGCAAAACGAGCCATACTGCATACTCTGTCACTTCCCGCTGCGGTCAGCTCTGCAGCAGAACCTGTTAAAGCACACAACACACAAGCCACTCAGAACACGCGTTTGAACGTGTGAACCCTTATACTACCAAATGGCATGTGGGTGTGTGGTGAACTCGAATGTGTGACTGTTCCAATATCCTGACATACGCGCTGCAACAGCACGCAGTTGGTCACACAGCTGCTTCATATGCATGTGGGGCGGGCTGGAATGCCAAAGAGATGTCGCACAGACCACTGAACGAGCCTTCCCTGACTACGCCAACCAGGCAGGTGAAGAGAAAGAAACCAACTTACACAAACTTCAACACCGCAGAGTTCAACAGAACAAACCCGCATCCGTCCCTGCTCGCTCCACACCGAGCACTTAGCATTTACAGCACTGCGCTTTGCCACAGTAGCGCATGCCCTCACTGACCACAGCAATATCATATTAAGAACTCCATAACAACCCAATAACAAGCCACAGGTCACTACAGTGACAACGGTCAATTCACTGTATTGCCTTACGGCCTGTGCCATCCTCAACGCCACAAGATATTCATGCTACTATGGGGCAAGCGCAAACTCGCTACTCCATGCCAGCACTAGACAATCCCCAGAAATTCAATCGCACGTGGCAAACACCTTGTCCAGGTCTTCATCCCTGGTGCGGACACAAACACCATCAATACCGGCGTAGACTGCATCGCTCTTGTCGTTCCCGTTGGTGAACAGCGTCTATTTCGCAAGGCTTCCCATGGATGGCAAACCTCAATGGCTGGCTGGTAGTGGCTTCGGAGGCTGTGACCTGCGTGTCATAATGGCCACAATCGCAACCGCTTTACTCACCCCACGGATGCTCTAGCCGCCCCCCGTCACAAATAGCCAATGCGCAACCTTTTGCCAGCCTACCACCCAATGCTACCATACACAAGCTAGTTCGCATTCCAACCACCACAGGCTTTCACATCACCCAATGACTCACAACGACTGGCATGCGAGACGCCACGACAGACAGGCCACTATAGAATCCTTGATCGGCAAAAACAAGGATGTGGCAGCGCCGCTGTTCTACTGTGGAACGCAAAACCGAACCATCTGTGCTCGTCAGTCTAAAGGACGTGGCTTGGATACGATCCGCAAAGGGGGCAACATCGCAGACATGGGCTCAGAGCTGCATTCTTTACATCCTCCGGCATCCAGACTAACGAGTCGCCTTCCAACTCGCCATACACCACGGTGAATCAACCACATCCGCTGACGTAAGTTCTTGCTGCAGTGAGACTCCCGCCACTTTGGGGCTCGAGCAATGCACTGGCATGCGACTGCAAGCTGTTACGAAAAGGCGCACTTCCTGGAAGCCACCAACAACTGCCCTGTACGGACGACTACTTGTTTGCGCCGAAGTCGGCACTACCGCCTAACACCAAATGTCTGCTGCATGGCGTGCCAACAACGTCACTCCGACAACAAGGCAGCTACAGTGACCACCAGCAGTTGGTGCATGCACCGGCACTAAGGATAAATTCGCATACGCATTGTATCATCGCAAGCTTGCGTTGGCTTGACCGGCTAGCAAAACAATGTCAACGTTGACGGTGGATTTGAGAAGCCCCACTATTGAGCTTTGGCACATCTCATGCACTACTGCAGGCGTGCAGGCCAACTCACCCCGCAATCTCAAGCCTTCGGAGGTAACCATAAACGCATACCACACGTCACAGGGACGCCAAGTGCATTTCTAGTGCTATGACTGGCCTACCAATGCTGTCGTCCACTGCTGGAGCCCAAACGCACCAACTGCATGTGCTTTCAACTTACACCGACTAGCGCATCTATGCCAACTGCTGCGTGTAGCCGGTAATCCCGGCTGCCCCAACGACGTCCAACATAAACTATGCACCCTTGCCACAAGGCCGAATTGCTGTCGCCTCCATGAATTCCATGAAGTCCGGAGCACACGTATACGCACTTCTCCCTGGCACACACAGGCATCACCAAAACCGCCAAATGCACCCCTAGACAAGCCAGCTGCTCTGCCCAGCGTACACGCGCTTTCCGAACTGCTTGATAAGGGTTCATGCCTTTGTAAGCACCGCCCAATGCCAAAGAAAAGCTTGTCTCAGCATACTCGGCGAAGGGTGTGCAAAGGCGTTTAAGCACAAGCACCTCGAACGCAACCCACTTCGTAGCGAAAGAGTCGATGGCAGGTCTCTCTGCCTCATACGCTGTGCATCGCTCATGTTTATGGTCCTCAGTGTAGCAAAGCCGCCAGTATTGCAATCGAACTATTTTACTAGCAGATGCTGCAGAGTGTTTGTAACACGGAGATTCAACCGCTCCTTCTGGGAGCTCCAACGCTTCATGCTGTCGATTGCATAACACACACTAAGGTGGAGAGACCTACCACTTGTGCCTAGCACCTCCAATATCACTCCCGTCTAATGATTGCCAGAGGCCAACATCAAATGCCAAATAAAGGCATCCATGCTGGCTGTTTCGACTCTAAGTTAGCGTTGCAAAAACCCACCCCCTGGAAACCCACAGCACTAAGCAAAAGCCTTCACCGACTCTTGAGCGTGCTCCACGTCAGCGTCATTTGTGCAGCACGGGTGACGAGACAAGCTTAACTAAACCAGGCAAGTACCGGATCGCGCAAATCTACACCTCAATACCTCCTTTCTCGGATCATACGCACTTGCACACGCATATGCGTATGCTACACCTACTCAGATAGCAAATGCTAGCCCGAACTGCAATCAACTCAACAACTCTCACGCTACAACTGGATAGCACTCGCACCCGGCTGTGCACCGCAACAGCAAGCCTTACCCTGTTGCAGATAAAGCGAACAAATCAGGACCGATGCCGAAGCACCCGCCCAACCTTCATCAAACACTGTCTCCAGGGCATACAGCCTCCCACTACCAAGAAAAAGTGGCACTCAACACTCAACAGTATTCGCCAACCTGGGTTGCCGCACACATACAGAAGGCACGATAAAGTAGCGACACCGGCACGCACGTCAGACTAAACGTATACCAGCCAGCTGTTGTTAACTGGATTCCACGATACTCCGGAATGCGCTGAAACGAACAGCGCACATGCAGGGCAGCACAGACGTTCTACAGACCGTCCACTCTATGTACGAATGTGCAGTTGTGGTTAGCGCCTCCACACTTCAACGTCTGTCAATGTCTCATAATTCCAAATATAAGCGCACTTGCTGCACGGCAAAATGCATGGAGCGATGCAGTACGTGTGGCATGCTATTCTTGCGTTGTAGGCCTTTGTGCTAATGGCTCCCGCAACCCATCGGGCCTCGTGTAGCTCCACAAGCAGAATATACAACCGATGCGCCAGACCACCTTGTCTAGCAGGTTCTAGTGAGAACATAACAACGTCCCGAAACACCAAACGCCAGTGCTCCATCTCGCTTGGCCAGCTCTACACTACGACACAAAAGCTCAACAATCAAAGCCTCCAGCGCAATGAGTAATTTCATATACGACTAGTGCGGGTGAATGACGCAGCCCTTCACACTTTGCAGTAGGCACGCGATTGGTGACGCATACGCGGCAATTATAGTATGGCGCGAACTCATGAACGTAGCCAGCAGTACGAGCTGCCGCAAAATGACGAGACCCCCGTGTGCGCCATCCTTCAAAGCACAACGTACGGCATTCCTAGCAAATTACATGCAACATGCACTGGCGCTGCAGCGTCCTTGGGCGGATGTTGCTCACAATCTTTGTAAGGCATCATTAAACGTTCAGTCAAACAAGACTGCATACATTTATGCCTAGAATAGTAAGCAGAATCGCTCTGCAGCTGTACTCAACACGCAGACGTTGACGTCTAACCACACCTCATGCACGTCTTTTTAATTGAGCTCAGCGCCATCCTCATTCATCAAACAGTCTACGCTAGCGCAGGCAGCAATTATGGCGGCCCAAGCAGACGCAATCCACGTGCAGGGCACGGCCAACCGTGCACTAATGAGCACTCCACGAACAGGCGGATCCCACCGTCGCTTGACTACTCTAAAAGCCATCGACACGCAAAACGCATGGTGCACGCAAGTGCGGGCAAAATGCAAACGCCAAGAACGGACCTGCCTTCCCAAGGCAATACAACCTTAACGGTTGGGATAAAGCCTTAGCAAAGGCGAAACACATGCACGCAGAGCAGCAGGAGGTACGTCAGTCTCGCGAGGCACGACAAACACCCGCTTTTCTTCGGAAACAGCCATACACAACCTCTTGGAGTACTCCTGACAAAGTAACGATATTCGTGCATGCTTGCAGAGCCCCACAGCCCCCATAACACACAGGATGTACAAAACTATGTTAGGGACAAAAGGAGCAAAACGAGCCATACTGCATACTCTGTCACTTCCCGCTGCGGTCAGCTCTGCAGCAGAACCTGTTAAAGCACACAACACACAAGCCACTCAGAACACGCGTTTGAACGTGTGAACCCTTATACTACCAAATGGCATGTGGGTGTGTGGTGAACTCGAATGTGTGACTGTTCCAATATCCTGACATACGCGCTGCAACAGCACGCAGTTGGTCACACAGCTGCTTCATATGCATGTGGGGCGGGCTGGAATGCCAAAGAGATGTCGCACAGACCACTGAACGAGCCTTCCCTGACTACGCCAACCAGGCAGGTGAAGAGAAAGAAACCAACTTACACAAACTTCAACACCGCAGAGTTCAACAGAACAAACCCGCATCCGTCCCTGCTCGCTCCACACCGAGCACTTAACATTTACAGCACTGCGCTTTGCCACAGTAGCGCATGCCCTCACTGACCACAGCAATATCATATTAAGAACTCCATAACAACTCCATAACAAGCCACAGGTCACTACAGTGACAACAGTCAATTCACTGTATTGCCTTACGGTCTGTGCCATCCTCAACGCCACAAGATATTCATGCTACTATGGGGCAAGCGCAAACTCGCTACTCCATGCCAGCACTAGACAATCCCCAGAAATTCAATCGCACGTGGCAAACAACTTGTCCAGGTCTTCATCCCTAGTGCGGACACAAACACCATCAATACCGGCGTAGACTGCATCGCTCTTGTCGTTCCCGTTGGTGAACAGCGTCTACTTCGCAAGGCTGCCCATGGAAGGTAATGCATCAAACCTCAATGGCTGGCTGATAGTGGCTTCGGAGGCTGTGACCTGCGTGTCATAATGGCCACAATCGCAACCGCTTTACTCACCCCACGGATGCTCTATCCATCCCGCGTCACAAATAGCCAATGCGCAACCTTTTGCCAGCCTACCACCCAACGCTACCATACACACGCTGGTCCACATTCCAACCACTACAGGCTTTCACATCACCCAATGACTCACAACGACTGGCATGCGAGACGCCACGACAGACAGGCCACTATAGAATCCTTGATCGGCAGAAACAAGGATGTGGCAGCGCCGCTGTTCTACTGTGGAACGCAAAACCGAACCGTCTGTGCTCTTCAGTCTAAAGGGCGTGGCTTGGATACGATCCGCAAAGGGGGCAACATCGCAGACATGGGCTCAGAGCTGCATTCTTTACATCCTCTGGCATCCAGACTAACGAGTCGCCTTCCAACTCGCCATACACCACGGTGAATCAACCACATCCGCTGACGTAAGTTCTTGCTGCAGTGACACTCCCGCCACTTTGGGGCTCGAGCAATGCACTGGCATGCGACTGCAAGCTGTTACGAAAAGGCGCACTTGCTGAAAGCCACCAACAACTGCCCTGTACGGACGACTACTTGTTTGCGCCGAAGTCGGCACTACCGCCTAACACCAAATGTCTGCTGCATGGCGTGCCAACAACGTCACTCCGACAACAAGGCAGCTACAGTGGCCAGCAGCACTTACTCGATGCACTGGAGCTAATGATATACCCATTTTAGGTATGTACTGTCTCGACCACCTGTGGAAGCAAGCGCCTAGCAAAGAACGCCAACATTGGCGGGTGGCTCTGAAAAGATGCAATCTTGTACTTTCATGTGTTGAATATACTTCCGTATTGGGCTGCGTTTCATGTCCCGCAAATTTCGTCGTTGCAGCAGATCGTTAAGGCCATAAAAGTTGTCAGGTACCTTTCCAACGTGCTGGCTAGCCAGGGAATCCTGCCGTGCACTCGTGGTATCTGAACGTACCTCCTGAAATCGCGTTAGCTTCGCTTAATCTAACACACGGATGGCGCCTGCCGTGTGCAAAGCTCAAGTTGAGGGGCGAGCGGTGTTAAAATGTCCGAATTCGAGCTATGTGCACTTGCTTCATACGGAGACTTCGTGCGCACACAGAAAGCAAACGCGAAACAAGTGTACTATGGCAAGGCCCAATTATTGCCTCCTCGACTTCAGAGACCCATGCGGATGCGTGTGGAGGACCATTTCTTCTGTCCTCACGCAAACACCCACCACCGCAAATGCGCATACCCATTGAGAATGATTTCTGCGAAAAACGTAAGAACCCCTGCCCCCCTGTCTAGTAAGGCTACAGGTTTCTGTACGAAGTGTGCAATGCCCTAGAAATGCATACCGAAGTGTACCTCATTGACATGAAAATAACCTTCTTAATCTAGATACAGCCCACTTCAATCGAAAAATTACGGCACAGTCCCCCTGGTTCATACCATGCATACCGCCAATGCTCAAGACTCTCCAATTCCTCTGCGTTTTTGGCACTGGCGCGCTTCAAAAAAAGTAGTACCATAAACAATACGAAGACAGCAAATCCACCACAAGCAGCTTCCCCAGTGCCATCCACAACTGACCCCCCGCCAAGCATAAAGACACACCCAATTCCATCCCTGAGAAACAGCGCCAAGCGATCTGCTTCAAATGAATGCACTTGACAGTTTTAATGACATACTAGCTGGCCGCTCACAGAATTATGCAAGTAGGTTCCCCGTTACTGACAAAGCCTACAAGCACGGTTCACTAAAATAAGTTTTGCTGGACTACGAAAGTTCCAGGTCCCGCAAAGCCAAGACGTTCTTTCTCCAGCCCCGGCCTCTACGCAAATATGCAAGCACATAAGCATGCATGCTTCGCCGAGAGAACAGACACGAGTCCGAACACATACCACCTCCTGCAAGGCTTGCTGCAGCGCCACAATGCATTATTAACGGCCTATGGTTTGGTGTAAACGTGCTTCCGCAAGATGCGGACAAGCAATACCAAATCAGGAGTAATGCAAAAACAGCAGCAGCGCTTCCCTAAAGCACTCCTCTTCCGCAAAACCGACACCATTCCCAAGCACCCTTATTCGGCGGCGCTCGCCAGATTCGAATGCCGCCGAAGCACCGAAGGCAAGCCATAGCACCGATAGGCACGTTAAACTAAACGTATGCCAGCTAGCTGGCTGGTTCCACGTGGACCTAACAATACTCCGGAATGCGCTGAAATGACAAGCAGACATGCAGGGCAGCACAGACTTTCTACAGACCGTCCACTCTATGTACGAATGTGCAGTTGCGGTTAGCGCCTTTACACTTCAACGTCTGTCAATGTCTCATAATTCCAAATATAAGCGCACTCCCTGCACGACAAAATCCTTGAAGCGATGCAGTACGTGTGGCATGCTATTCTTGCGTTGTAGGCCTTTGTGCTAATGGCTCCCGCAACCCATCGGGCCTCGTGTAGCTCCACAAGCAGAATATACAACCGATGCGCCAGACCACCTTGTCTAGCAGGTTCTAGTGAGAACATAACAACGTCCCGAAACACCAAACGCCAGTGCCCCATCTCGCTTGGCCAGCTCTACACTACGACACAAAAGCTCAGCAATCAGAGCCTCCAGTGCAATGAGTAATTTCATATACGACTAGTGCGGGTGAACGGTGCAGCCCTTCACACTTTGCAGTAGGCACGCGATTGGTGACGCATACGCGGCAATTATAGTATGGCGCGAGCTCATGAACGTAGCCAGCAGTACGAGTTGCAGCAAAATGACGAGATCCGCTTGTGGGCCATCCTTCAAAGCACAACGTACGGCATTCCTACGAAATTACATACAGTATGCACTGGCGCTGCAGCGTCCTTGGACTGATGCTGCTCACAATCTTTGTAAGGCATCATTAAACGTTCAGTCAAACAAGACTGCATACATTTATGCCTAGAATAGTAAGCAGAATCGCTCTGCAGCTGTACTCAACACGCAGACGTTGACGTCTAACCACACCTCATGCACGTCTTTTTAATTGAGCTCAGCGCCATCCTCATTCATCAAACAGTCTACGCTAGCGCAGGCAGCAATTATGGCGGCCCAAGCAGACGCAATCCACGTGCAGGGCACCGCCAACCGTGCACTAATGAGCACTCCACGAACAGGCGGATCCCACCGTCGCTTGACTACTCTAAAAGCCATCGACACGCAAAACGCATGGTGCACGCAAGTGTGGGCAAAATGCAAACGCCAAGAACGGACCTGCCTTCCCAAGGCAGTACAACCTTAACGGTTGGGATAAAGCCTAAGCAAAGGCGAAGCACATGCACGCAGAGCAGCAGGAGGTACGTCAGTCTCGCGAGGCACGACAAACACCCGCTTTTCTTCGGAAACAGCCATACACAACCTCTTGGAGTACTCCTGCCAAAGTAGCGATATTCGTGCATGCTTGCAGAGCCCCACAGCCCCCATAACACACAGGATGTACAAAACTATGTTAGGGACAAAAGGAGCAAAACGAGCCATACTGCATACTCTGTCACTTCCCGCTGCGGTCAGCTCTGCAGCAGAACCTGTTAAAGCACACAACACACAAGCCACTCAGAACACGCGTTTGAACGTGTGAACCCTTATACTACCAAATGGCATGTGGGTGTGTGGTGAACTCGAATGTGTGACTGTTCCAATATCCTGACATACGCGCTGCAACAGCACGCAGTTGGTCACACAGCTGCTTCATATGCATGTGGGGCGGGCTGGAATGCCAAAGAGATGTCGCACAGACCACTGAACGAGCCTTCCCTGACTACGCCAACCAGGCAGGTGAAGAGAAAGAAACCAACTTACACAAACTTCAACACCGCAGAGTTCAACAGAACAAACCCGCATCCGTCCCTGCTCGCTCCACACCGAGCACTTAACATTTACAGCACTGCGCTTTGCCACAGTAGCGCATGCCCTCACTGACCACAGCAATATCATATTAAGAACTCCATAACAACTCCATAACAAGCCACAGGTCACTACAGTGACAACAGTCAATTCACTGTATTGCCTTACGGTCTGTGCCATCCTCAACGCCACAAGATATTCATGCTACTATGGGGCAAGCGCAAACTCGCTACTCCATGCTAGCACTAGACAGTCCCCAGAAATTCAATCGCACGTGGCAAACAACTTGTCCAGGTCTTCATCCCTAGTGCGGACACAAACACCATCAATACCGGCGTAGACTGCATCGCTCTTGTCGTTCCCGTTGGTGAACAGCGTCTACTTCGCAAGGCTGCCCATGGAAGGTAATGCATCAAACCTCAATGGCTGGCTGGTAGTGGCTTCGGAGGCTGTGACCTGCGTGTCATAATGGCCACAATCGCAACCGCTTTACTCACCCCACGGATGCTCTAGCCGCCCCCCGTCACAAATAGCCAATGCGCAACCTTTTGCCAGCCTACCACCCAATGCTACCATACACACGCTGGTCCACATTCCAACCACTACAGGCTTTCACATCACCCAATGACTCACAACGACTGGCATGCGAGACGCCACGACAGACAGGCCACTATAGAATCCTTGATCGGCAGAAACAAGGATGTGGCAGCGCCGCTGTTCTACTGTGGAACGCAAAACCGAACCGTCTGTGCTCTTCAGTCTAAAGGAAGTGGCTTGGATACGATCCGCAAAGGGGGCAACATCGCAGACATGGGCTCAGAGCTGCATTCTTTACACCCTCCGGCATCCAGACTAATGAGTCGCCTTCCAACTCGCCATACACCACGGTGAATCAGCCACATCCGCTGACGTAAGTTCTTGCTTCAGTGAGACTCCCGCCACTTTGGGGCTCGAGCAATGCACTGGCATGCGACTGCAAGCTGCTACGAAACGACGCACTTGCTGGAAGTCACCAACAACTGCCCTGTACGGACGACTACTTGTTTGCGCCGAAGTCGGCACTACCGCCTAACACCATATGTCTGCTGCATGGCGTGCCAACAACGTCACTCCGACAACAAGGCAGCTACAGTGGCCACCAGCAGTTGGTGCATGCACCGGCACTAAGGATAAATTCGCATACGCATTGTATCATCGCAAGCTTGCGTTGGCTTGACCGGCTAGCAAAACAATGTCAACGTTGACGGTGGATTTGAGAAGCCCCACTATTGAGCTTTGGCACATCTCATGCACTACTGCAGGCGTGCAGGCCAACTCACCCCGCAATCTCAAGCCTTCGGAGGTAACCATAAACGCATACCACACGTCACAGGGACGCCAAGTGCATTTCTAGTGCTATGACTGGCCTACCAATGCTGTCGTCCACTGCTGGAGCCCAAACGCACCAACTGCATGTGCTTTCAACTTACACCGACTAGCGCATCTATGCCAACTGCTGCGTGTAGCCGGTAATCCCGGCTGCCCCAACGACGTCCAACATAAACTATGCACCCTTGCCACAAGGCCGAATTGCTGTCGCCTCCATGAATTCCATGAAGTCCGGAGCACACGTATACAGTCGCGCACTTCTCCCTGGCACACACAGGCATCACCAAAACCGCCAAATGCACCCCTAGACAAGCCAGCTGCTCTGCCCAGCGTACACGCGCTTTCCGAACTGCTTGATAAGGGTTCATGCCTTTGTAAGCACCGCCCAATGCCAAAGAAAAGCTTGTCTCAGCATACTCGGCGAAGGGTGTGCAAAGGCGTTTAAGCACAAGCACCTCGAACGCAACCCACTTCGTAGCGAAAGAGTCGATGGCAGGTCTCTCTGCCTCATACGCTGTGCATCGCTCATGTTTATGGTCCTCAGTGTAGCAAAGCCGCCAGTATTGCAATCGAACTATTTTACTAGCAGATGCTGCAGAGTGTTTGTAACATGGAGATTCAACCGCTCCTTCTGGGCGCCCCAACGCTTCATGCTGTCGATTGCATAACACACACTAAGGTGGAGAGACCTACCACTTGTGCCTAGCACATCCAATATCACGCCCGTCTAATGATTGCCAGAGGCCAACATCAAGTGCCAAATAAAGCAATGCATGCTGGCTGTTTCGACTCTAAGTTAGCGTTGGAAAAACTAACTTCCTGGAAACCCGCAGCACTAAGCAAAGACCTTCACCGACTCTTGAGCGTGCTCCACGTCAGCGTCATTTGTGCAGCACGGGTGACGAGACAAGCTTAACTAAACCAGGCAAGTACCCGATAGCGCAAATCTACACCTCAATACCTCCTTTCTCGGATCATACGCACTTGCACACGCATATGCGTATGCTACACCTACTCAGATAGCAAATGCTAGCCCGAACTGCAATCAACTCAACAACTCTCACGCTACAACTGGATAGCACTCGCACCCGGCTGTGCACCGCAACAGCAAGCCTTACCCTGTTGCAGATAAAGCGAACAAATCAGGACCGATGCCGAAGCACCCGCCCAACCTTCATCAAACACTGTCTCCAGGGCATACAGCCTCCCACTACCAAGAAAAAGTGGCACTCAACACTCAGCAGTATTCGCCAACCTGGGTTGCCGCACACATACAGAAGGCACGATAAAGTAGCGACACCGGCACGCACGTCAGACTAAACGTATACCAGCCAGCTGTTGTTAACTGGATTCCACGATACTCCGGAATGCGCTGAAACGAACAGCGCACATGCAGGGCAGCACAGACGTTCTACAGACCGTCCACTCTATGTACGAATGTGCAGTTGTGGTTAGCGCCTCCACACTTCAACGTCTGTCAATGTCTCATAATTCCAAATATAAGCGCACTTGCTGCACGGCAAAATGCATGGAGCGATGCAGTACGTGTGGCATGCTATTCTTGCGTTGTAGGCCTTTGTGCTAATGGCTCCCGCAACCCATCGGGCCTCGTGTAGCTCCACAAGCAGAATATACAACCGATGCGCCAGACCACCTTGTCTAGCAGGTTCTAGTGAGAACATAACAACGTCCCGAAACACCAAACGCCAGTGCTCCATCTCGCTTGGCCAGCTCTACACTACGACACAAAAGCTCAACAATCAAAGCCTCCAGCGCAATGAGTAATTTCATATACGACTAGTGCGGGTGAATGACGCAGCCCTTCACACTTTGCAGTAGGCACGCGATTGGTGACGCATACGCGGCAATTATAGTATGGCGCGAACTCATGAACGTAGCCAGCAGTACGAGCTGCCGCAAAATGACGAGACCCCCGTGTGCGCCATCCTTCAAAGCACAACGTACGGCATTCCTAGGCAATTACATGCAGTATGCACTGGCGCTGCAGCGTCCTTGGACTGATGCTGCTCACAATCTTTGTAAGGCATCATTAAACGTTCAGTCAAACAAGACTGCATACATTTATGCCTAGAATAGTAAGCAGAATCGCTCTGCAGCGGCACTCAACAGACAGACGTTGACGTCTAACCACACCTCATGCACGTCTTTTTAATTGAGCTCAGCGCCATCCTCATTCATCAAACAGTCCACGCTAGCGCAGGCAGCAATTATGGCGGCCCAAGCAGACGCAAACCACGTGCAGGGCACCGCCAACCGTGCACTAATGCGCACTCCACGAACAGGCGAATCCCAGCGTCGCTTGACTACTCTAAAAGCCATCGACACGCAAAACGCATGGTGCACGCAAGTGTGGGCAAAATGCAAACGCCAAGAACGGACCTGCCTTCCCAAGGCAATACAACCTTAACGGTTGGGATAAAGCCTTAGCAAAGGCGAAACACATGCACGCAGAGCAGCAGGAGGTACGTCAGTCTCGCGAGGCACGACAAACACCCGCTTTTCTTCGGAAACAGCCATACACAACCTCTTGGAGTACTCCTGACAAAGTAGCGATATTCGTGCATGCTCGCAGAGCCCCACAGCCCCCATAACACACAGGATGTACAAAACTATGTTAGGGACAAAAGGAGCAAAACGAGCCATACTGCATACTCTGTCACTTCCCGCTGCGGTCAGCTCTGCAGCAGAACCTGTTAAAGCACACAACACACAAGCCACTCAGAACACGCGTTTGAACGTGTGAACCCTTATACTACCAAATGGCATGTGGGTGTGTGGTGAACTCGAATGTGTAACTGTTCCAATATCCTGACATACGCGCTGCAACAGCACGCAGTTGGTCACACAGCTGCTTCATATGCATGTGGGGCGGGCTGGAATGCCAAAGAGATGTCGCACAGACCACTGAACGAGCCTTCCCTGACTACGCCAACCAGGCAGGTGAAGAGAAAGAAACCAACTTACACAAACTTCAACACCGCAGAGTTCAACAGAACAAACCCGCATCCGTCCCTGCTCGCTCCACACCGAGCACTTAACATTTACAGCACTGCGCTTTGCCACAGTAGCGCATGCCCTCACTGACCACAGCAATATCATATTAAGAACTCCATAACAACTCCATAACAAGCCACAGGTCACTACAGTGACAACGGTCAATTCACTGTATTGCCTTACGGTCTGTGCCATCCTCAACGCCACAAGATATTCATGCTACTATGGGGCAAGCGCAAACTCGCTACTCCATGCTAGCACTAGACAGTCCCCAGAAATTCAATCGCACGTGGCAAACAACTTGTCCAGGTCTTCATCCCTAGTGCGGACACAAACACCATCAATACCGGCGTAGACTGCATCGCTCTTGTCGTTCCCGTTGGTGAACAGCGTCTACTTCGCAAGGCTGCCCATGGAAGGTAATGCATCAAACCTCAATGGCTGGCTGGTAGTGGCTTCGGAGGCTGTGACCTGCGTGTCATAATGGCCACAATCGCAACCGCTTTACTCACCCCACGGATGCTCTAGCCGCCCCCCGTCACAAATAGCCAATGCGCAACCTTTTGCCAGCCTACCACCCAATGCTACCATACACACGCTGGTCCACATTCCAACCACTACAGGCTTTCACATCACCCAATGACTCACAACGACTGGCATGCGAGACGCCACGACAGACAGGCCACTATAGAATCCTTGATCGGCAGAAACAAGGATGTGGCAGCGCCGCTGTTCTACTGTGGAACGCAAAACCGAACCGTCTGTGCTCTTCAGTCTAAAGGGCGTGGCTTGGATACGATCCGCAAAGGGGGCAACATCGCAGACATGGGCTCAGAGCTGCATTCTTTACATCCTCCGGCATCCAGACTAATGAGTCGCCTTCCAACTCGCCATACACCACGGTGAATCAACCACATCCGCTGACGTAAGTTCTTGCTGCAGTGACACTCCCGCCACTTTGGGGCTCGAGCAATGCACTGGCATGCGACTGCAAGCTGTTACGAAAAGACGCACTTCCTGGAAGACAACAGCAACTGCCCTGTACGGACGGCTACTTGTTTGCGCCGAAGTCGGCACTGTCGTCTAACACCATATGTCTGCTGGATGGCGTGCCAACAACATCACTCCGTCAGCAAAGCAGCTACAGTGACCACCAGCAGTTGGTGCATGCACCGGCACTAAGGATAAATTCGCATACGCATTGTATCATCGCAAGCTTGCGTTGGCTTGACCGGCTAGCAAAACAATGTCAACGTTGACGGTGGATTTGAGAAGCCTCACTATTGAGCTTTGGCACATCTCATGCACTACTGCAGGCGTGCAGGCCAACTCACCCCGCAATCTCAAGCCTTCGGAGGTAACCATAAACGCATACCACACGTCACAGGGACGCCAAGTGCATTTCTAGTGCTATGACTGGCCTACCAATGCTGTCGTCCACTGCTGGAGCCCAAACGCACCAACTGCATGTGCTTTCAACTTACACCGACTAGCGCATCTATGCCAACTGCTGCGTGTAGCCGGTAATCCCGGCTGCCCCAACGACGTCCAACATAAACTATGCACCCTTGCCACAAGGCCGAATTGCTGTCGCCTCCATGAATTCCATGAAGTCCGGAGCACACGTATACAGTCGCGCACTTCTCCCTGGCACACACAGGCATCACCAAAACCGCCAAATGCACCCCTAGACAAGCCAGCTGCTCTGCCCAGCGTACACGCGCTTTCCGAACTGCTTGATAAGGGTTCATGCCTTTGTAAGCACCGCCCAATGCCAAAGAAAAGCTTGTCTCAGCATACTCGGCGAAGGGTGTGCAAAGGCGTTTAAGCACAAGCACCTCGAACGCAACCCACTTCGTAGCGAAAGAGTCGATGGCAGGTCTCTCTGCCTCATACGCTGTGCATCGCTCATGTTTATGGTCCTCAGTGTAGCAAAGCCGCCAGTATTGCAATCGAACTATTTTACTAGCAGATGCTGCAGAGTGTTTGTAACACGGAGATTCAACCGCTCCTTCTGGGAGCTCCAACGCTTCATGCTGTCGATTGCATAACACACACTAAGGTGGAGAGACCTACCACTTGTGCCTAGCACCTCCAATATCACTCCCGTCTAATGATTGCCAGAGGCCAACATCAAATGCCAAATAAAGGCATCCATGCTGGCTGTTTCGACTCTAAGTTAGCGTTGCAAAAACCCACCCCCTGGAAACCCACAGCACTAAGCAAAAGCCTTCACCGACTCTTGAGCGTGCTCCACGTCAGCGTCATTTGTGCAGCACGGGTGACGAGACAAGCTTAACTAAACCAGGCAAGTACCGGATCGCGCAAATCTACACCTCAATACCTCCTTTCTCGGATCATACGCACTTGCACACGCATATGCGTATGCTACACCTACTCAGATAGCAAATGCTAGCCCGAACTGCAATCAACTCAACAACTCTCACGCTACAACTGGATAGCACTCGCACCCGGCTGTGCACCGCAACAGCAAGCCTTACCCTGTTGCAGATAAAGCGAACAAATCAGGACCGATGCCGAAGCACCCGCCCAACCTTCATCAAACACTGTCTCCAGGGCATACAGCCTCCCACTACCAAGAAAAAGTGGCACTCAACACTCAACAGTATTCGCCAACCTGGGTTGCCGCACACATACAGAAGGCACGATAAAGTAGCGACACCGGCACGCACGTCAGACTAAACGTATACCAGCCAGCTGTTGTTAACTGGATTCCACGATACTCCGGAATGCGCTGAAACGAACAGCGCACATGCAGGGCAGCACAGACGTTCTACAGACCGTCCACTCTATGTACGAATGTGCAGTTGTGGTTAGCGCCTCCACACTTCAACGTCTGTCAATGTCTCATAATTCCAAATATAAGCGCACTTGCTGCACGGCAAAATGCATGGAGCGATGCAGTACGTGTGGCATGCTATTCTTGCGTTGTAGGCCTTTGTGCTAATGGCTCCCGCAACGCGTCAGGCCTCCCGTAGCTCCACAAGCAGAATATACAACCAATGCGCCAGACCACCTTGTCTAGCAGGTTCTAGTGAGAACATAACAACGTCCCGAAACACCAAACGCCAGTGCTCCATCTCGCTTGGCCAGCTCTACACTACGACACAAAAGCTCAACAATCAAAGCCTCCAGCGCAATGAGTAATTTCATATACGACTAGTGCGGGTGAATGACGCAGCCCTTCACACTTTGCAGTAGGCACGCGATTGGTGACGCATACGCGGCAATTATAGTATGGCGCGAACTCATGAACGTAGCCAGCAGTACGAGCTGCCGCAAAATGACGAGACCCCCGTGTGCGCCATCCTTCAAAGCACAACGTACGGCATTCCTAGCAAATTACATGCAACATGCACTGGCGCTGCAGCGTCCTTGGGCGGATGTTGCTCACAATCTTTGTAAGGCATCATTAAACGTTCAGTCAAACAAGACTGCATACATTTATGCCTAGAATAGTAAGCAGAATCATTCTGCAGCTGCACTCAGCAGACAGACGTTGACACCTAACCATAGCACACTCACGTCTTTTTAATTGAGCTCAGCAACATCCTCAGTGCATGCAAATGTGGGCAAAATGCAAACGCCGAGAATGAGCCTGTCTTCTCAAAGCAACACAATATTAAGGGTTGAAAAAAAGCCTTAGCAAAGGCGAAGTACATGCACGCGGAGCAGCAGGAAGCACGCCAATCTCGCCACGCACGACAAACCCACTTTCGCTATGAAACGGCAACAGACAACCAGCTGTAGCACTACTGTCGAAACGGCAAGATTCGCGGATATTTGCAAAGCCCCCACAACAAACAAGAGGTACAAAACTATGCAAGAGGATCAAGGAGGTAAACGGCCCACACTGACTACTTTTCTTTTCCCGGTGCGGTCAGCTCTGCAGCAAAACTTGCTAAAGAACGCAGTCGACAAACCACTCAGAACACGTATTTGAAGGTGCTGAACCCTCATACTACCAGCAGGAATGCGGGTGTCCGGTAGTGATACCGAATGTATTATTGTTTCGAGATCATGACGTACGGTCTACAGCAGCACGCGGTTTGGCAAACAGCAGCTTGATACGGGTGCCGGACGGGCTGGTATGTCAAAGAGGTGTACCGCAAGCCACTTAGCAAGCCATGTTTGATCACCGTAATGAAGATGCCGAGAGCAAAAACCAACCTACACGAACTACAGAGCCGCATAGTTCCACAGAACAAAAACGCGTCAATTTCTGCTCCCTCCACACTGTGCACCTAGCACTAGGAGCATCCCGCGTTGCCACAGTAGCGCATACTTCCGCATATCACAGCACTTTCATATTTACAAACGCAGCCTACAGTTCACTACGGAGCGCAAAGCCAGTTCAGTCTGTGTATCCTCTTACGGCCTGTGCCATTCTCAACGCCACAAGATATTCATGCTACTATGGGGCAAGCGCAAACTCCCCCTTCCAGCACAGCCGTAGGCATTCCCCAGGAATTCAACCTCGCATGCCAAACAGCATGTCCCGCTCCGCATCCCCACTGTAGAGAGGACCGCCATCAATACTGCTGCAGAATCCACCGTGCTTCTCGATGCCCTTGCTGGCCAGCGTCTGCTTCGCAAGGCTGCCTATGGAAGGTAATGCATCAAACCTCAATGGCTGGCTGGTAGTGGTTTCGGAGGCTGAGACCTGCGCGCCACAATGGCCACAATCATAGCCTCTTTACTCACCCCACGGATGCTCTAGCCGCCCCCCGTCACAAATAGCCAATGCGCAACCTTTTGCCAGCCTACCACCCAATGCTACCATACACACGCTGGTACACATTCCAACCACCACAGGCTTTCACATCATCCAATGACTCACAACGACTAGCATGCGAGACGCCACGACAGACAGACCACTACAGAATCCTTGATCTCCAAAAACAAGGATGTGGCAACGCCGCTGTTCTACTGTGGAACGCAAAACCGAACCTCCTGTGCTCGTCAGTCTAAAGGAAGTGGCTTGGATACGATCCGCAAAGGGGGCAACATCGCAGGCATGGGCTCAGAGATTCATTCGTTGCATTCCCGGGCATCCAAACTAACGAGCCGCCTTCCAACTCGCCATACACCACGGTGAATCAACCACATCCGCTGACGTAAGTTCTTGCTGCAGTGACACTCCCGCCACCTTGGGGCTCGAGCAATGCACTGGCATGCGACTGCAAGCTGTTACGAAAAGACGCACTTCCTGGAAGACAACAGCAACTGCCCTGTACGGACGGCTACTTGTTTGCGCCGAAGTCGGCACTGTCGTCTAACACCATATGTCTGCTGGATGGCGTGCCAACAACATCACTCCGTCAGCAAAGCAGCTACAGTGACCACCAGCAGTTGGTGCATGCACCGGCACTAAGGATAAATTCGCATACGCATTGTATCATCGCAAGCTTGCGTTGGCTTGACCGGCTAGCAAAACAATGTCAACGTTGACGGTGGATTTGAGAAGCCTCACTATTGAGCTTTGGCACATCTTATGCACTACTGCAGGCGTGCAGGCCAACTAACCCCGCAATCTCAAGCCTTCGGAGGTAACCATAAACGCATACCACACGTCACAGGGACGCCAAGTGCATTTCTAGTGCTATGACTGGCCTACCAATGCTGTCGTCCACTGCTGGAGCCCAAACGCACCAACTGCATGTGCTTTCAACTTACATCGACTAGCGCATCTATGCCAACTGCTGCGTGTAGCCGGTAATCCCGGCTGCCCCAACGACGTCTAGCATAAACTATGCACCCTTGCCACAAGGCCGAATTGCCGTCGCCTCCATGAATTCCATGAAGTCCGGACCGCACGTATGCAGGAGCACACTTCTCCCTGGCACACACAGGCATCACCAAAACCGCCAAATGCACCCCTGGACAAGCCAGCTGCTCTGCCCAGCGTACACTCGCTTTCCGAACTGCTTGATAAGGGTTCATGCCTTTGTAAGCACCGCCCAATGCCAAAGAAAAGATTGTCCCATCATACTCGACAGAGATCAAGCACCGTGCATGCAACCCATTTCGTAGCGAAAATTTGCTGACATGTCTCCTTGCCTCGGACGTTGTACTCCGCCCATGCTTATGGGCCTCAGAACGTCTGCTGATATTGCAATCGAACTATTTTAGTAGCAGATGCTGGAGAGTCTTTGTAACATGGCGATTCAAGGGCTCCTTCTGGGGGCTCGAGTGCTTCACGCTGTCGACGGCATAA
Source organism: Eimeria praecox (assembly GCA_963920595.1). Classification (NCBI taxonomy): domain Eukaryota; phylum Apicomplexa; class Conoidasida; order Eucoccidiorida; family Eimeriidae; genus Eimeria; species Eimeria praecox. The sequence continues at coordinate 429,363 of OY986949.1, forward strand.
CAAGCACGAAAGCGCACAAAGCAATCAGGATATCCAGCCGCCCGGCTCACCTTGCATTCTGCCTTATGCCTCTAATTTCACTCCAGTCGAAGCGTGTGCACGATTCCAACCTCGGTTCCAAAAGAAGGGCTGCCTCGCGTGCTTATTCTAGTGACTGTATGTGGCAGGTCTGCTGCCTTACCTCCTGGGAAAGCAGGAGAGTGTGCAAGTTGCTTCTTAAAGGCTGAAGTGTACTGCGTGCAAGATGTACGGCGACACGCTTTATTAAACCAGGTAGCTACTGGCTCGCAGAAATCCACCGCCATGCATGTGCCGGTTTGGCATTTTTACACACGTGCACCCCAACACAAATATAGTAAAATAAATCGGGCAGCAAGTGCAAGCCCAAACCAGAGTCAACTAAGCACGCCTGATACTACAGTAGGATAACATGTATGTTCTTCTATGCACTACAACAGCAAGCCTCAAGCAAGTGCGGGAACACGTGACCAAATCAGGATCCATCCACGGGCATCAGCTTGGCATTTCTGAAGCAGGACTATCCCACTACAAAGGCGCCAGCCGAGAATATGTCAAGAAGATCGAGCTAGGCAGTGCCCTTCAGACTGTGATGCTGTCGACTAACAGAAGGCAAGACAAAGCAGCAAGCTGAAAATCTTACTAAGGGTACACCAGCCAGCTGCTCTGATTTGGAGCCCGCCGGACGGCGATTCCGCTGACGATCCAAGCAAAACCCAGCAGGGCTTCGCAGATTCACTGCAGAGCGACTGTCGACTCTACGTGCGAATATGTAACGCTGCTTGTAGCCTTCACGCCTTAAACACTGTCAATCCCTCTTAGTTGAAATAATCCCCTCACCGGCTGCACGGCAAAAAGCGTGGACCGATGCAATACGTGGGGCACATTATTCTTCAGCTCCAAGCGCTTGTGCAGACCGTCCCCGCAACGCGTCGGGCCTCCCGTAGCTCCACAAGCAGAATATACAACCAATGCGCCCGATCACCTTGTCTAGCAGGCTCTAGTGAGAGCACAACGACGTCCCGAAACACCAAACGCCAGTGCTCCATCTCGCTTGGCCAGCTCTACACTACGACACAAAAGCTCAACAATCAAAGCCTCCAGTGCAGTGAGTAATTTCATATACGACTAGTGCGGGTGAATGACGCAGCCCTTCACACTTTGCAGTCGTCAAGCGATTGGTGACGCATACGCGGCAATTATAGTATGGCGCGAACTCATGAACGTAGCCAGCAGTACGAGCTGCCGCAAAATGACGAGACCCCCGTGTGCGCCATCCTTCAAAGCACAACGTACGGCATTCCTAGCAAATTACATACAGTATGCACTGGCGCTGCAGCGTCCTTGGACTGATGCTGCTCACAATCTTTGTAAGGCATCATTAAACGTTCAGTCAAACAAGACTGCATACATTTATGCCTAGAATAGTAAGCAGAATCGCTCTGCAGCTGTACTCAACACGCAGACGTTGGCATCTAACCACACCTCATGCACGTCTTTTTAATTGAACTCAGCGCCATCCTCATTCATCAAGCAGTCCACGCTAGCAGAGACAGCAATTATGGCGGCCGAAGCAGACGCAAACCACGTGCAGGGGACTGCCAAGCGTGCACTGATGCGCACTCCACGAACAGGCGAATCCCAGCGTCGCTTGACTAGTCTAAAAGCCATCGACACGCAAAACGCATGGTGCACGCAAGTGTGGGCAAAACGCAAACGCCAAGAATGGGCCTGCCGTCTCAAGGCAGTACAACCTTAACGGTTGAGATAAAGCCTTAGCAAAGGCGAAACACATGCATGCGGAGCAGCAGGAGGTATGTCAGTCTCGCGAGGCACGACAAACACCCGCTTTCGCTCGGAAACAGCCATACACAACCTCTTGGAGTACTCCTGACAAAGTAACGATATTCGTGCATGCTTGCAGAGCCCCACAGCCCCCATAACACACAGGATGTACAAAACTATGTTAGGGACAAAAGGAGCAAAACGAGCCATACTGCATACTCTGTCACTTCCCGCTGCGGTCAGCTCTGCAGCAGAACCTGTTAAAGCACACAACACACAAGCCACTCAGAACACGCGTTTGAACGTGTGAACCCTTATACTACCAAATGGCATGTGGGTGTGTGGTGAACTCGAATGTGTGACTGTTCCAATATCCTGACATACGCGCTGCAACAGCACGCAGTTGGTCACACAGCTGCTTCATATGCATGTGGGGCGGGCTGGAATGCCAAAGAGATGTCGCACAGACCACTGAACGAGCCTTCCCTGACTACGCCAACCAGGCAGGTGAAGCGAAAGAACCCAACTTACACAAACTTCAACACCGCAGAGTTCAACAGAACAAACCCGCATCCGTCCCTGCTCGCTCCACACCGAGCACTTAACATTTACAGCACTGCGCTTTGCCACAGTAGCGCATGCCCTCACTGACCACAGCAATATCATATTAAGAACTCCATAACAACTCCATAACAAGCCACAGGTCACTACAGTGACAACAGTCAATTCACTGTATTGCCTTACGGTCTGTGCCATCCTCAACGCCACAAGATATTCATGCTACTATGGGGCAAGCGCAAACTCGCTACTCCATGCTAGCACTAGACAATCCCCAGATATTCAATCGCACGTGGCAAACAACTTGTCCAGGTCTTCATCCCTAGTGCGGACACAAACACCATCAATACCGGCGTAGACTGCATCGCTCTTGTCGTTCCCGTTGGTGAACAGCGTCTACTTCGCAAGGCTGCCCATGGAAGGTAATGCATCAAACCTCAATGGCTGGCTGGTAGTGGCTTCGGAGGCTGTGACCTGCGTGTCATAATGGCCACAATCGCAACCGCTTTACTCACCCCACGGATGCTCTAGCCGCCCCCCGTCACAAATAGCCAATGCGCAACCTTTTGCCAGCCTACCACCCAATGCTACCATACACACGCTGGTCCACATTCCAACCACTACAGGCTTTCACATCACCCAATGACTCACAACGACTGGCATGCGAGACGCCACGACAGACAGGCCACTATAGAATCCTTGATCGGCAGAAACAAGGATGTGGCAGCGCCGCTGTTCTACTGTGGAACGCAAAACCGAACCGTCTGTGCTCTTCAGTCTAAAGGAAGTGGCTTGGATACGATCCGCAAAGGGGGCAACATCGCAGACATGGGCTCAGAGCTGCATTCTTTACATCCTCCGGCATCCAGACTAACGAGTCGCCTTCCAACTCGCCATACACCACGGTGAATCAACCACATCCGCTGACGTAAGTTCTTGCTGCAGTGACACTCCCGCCACTTTGGGGATCGAGCAATGCACTGGCATGCGACTGCAAGCTGTTACGAAAAGACGCACTTCCTGGAAGACAACAGCAACTGCCCTGTACGGACGGCTACTTGTTTGCGCCGAAGTCGGCACTGTCGTCTAACACCATATGTCTGCTGGATGGCGTGCCAACAACATCACTCCGTCAGCAAAGCAGCTACAGTGACCACCAGCAGTTGGTGCATGCACCGGCACTAAGGATAAATTCGCATACGCATTGTATCATCGCAAGCTTGCGTTGGCTTGACCGGCTAGCAAAACAATGTCAACGTTGACGGTGGATTTGAGAAGCCCCACTATTGAGCTTTGGCACATCTCATGCACTACTGCAGGCGTGCAGGCCAACTAACCCCGCAATCTCAAGCCTTCGGAGGTAACCATAAACGCATACCACACGTCACAGGGACGCCAAGTGCATTTCTAGTGCTATGACTGGCCTACCAATGCTGTCGTCCACTGCTGGAGCCCAAACGCACCAACTGCATGTGCTTTCAACTTACATCGACTAGCGCATCTATGCCAACTGCTGCGTGTAGCCGGTAATCCCGGCTGCCCCAACGACGTCTAGCATAAACTATGCACCCTTGCCACAAGGCCGAATTGCCGTCGCCTCCATGAATTCCATGAAGTCCGGACCGCACGTATGCAGGAGCACACTTCTCCCTGGCACACACAGGCATCACCAAAACCGCCAAATGCACCCCTAGACAAGCCAGCTGCTCTGCCCAGCGTGCGCGCTCTTTCCAGGCTGCTTAACAAAGCCTTTGTAAGCACCACCCAATGCCAAAGGAAAGCTTGTCTCAGCATACTCGACGAAGGGTATGCAAAGGCGTTTAAGCGCAAGCACCCTGAACGCAACCCACTTCGTAGCGAAGAATCGATGACAGGTCTCTCTGTCTCATACGCTGTGCATCGCTCACGTTTATGGTCCTCAGTGTAGCAAAGCCGCCGGTACTGCAATCGAACTATTTTACTAGCAGATGCTGCAGAGTGTTTGTAACATGGCAATTCAACCGCTCCTTCTGGGAGCTCCAACGCTTCATGCTGTCGATTGCATAACACACACTAAGGTGGCGAAAGCTACCACTTGTGCGTAGCACATCCAATATCACGCCCGTCTAATGATTGCCAGAGACCAACATCAAATGCCAAATAAGGGCATGCATGCTGGTTGTTTCGACTCTCCGTTAGCGTTGGAAAAACTAACTTCCTGCAAACCCACAGCACTAAGCAAAAGCCTTCACCGACTCTCGAGCGTGCTCCACGTCAGCGCCATTTGTGCAGCACGGGTGACGAGACAAGCTTAACTAAACCAGGCAAGTACCCGATAGCGCAAATCTACACCTCAATACCTCCTTTCTCGGATCATACGCACTTGCACACGCATATGCGTATGCTACACCTACTCAGATAGCAGCACCCGCCCAACCTTCATCAAACACTGTCTCCAGGGCATACAGCCTCCCACTACCAAGAAAAAGTGGCACTCAACACTCAACAGTATTCGCCAACCTGGGTTGCCGCACACATACAGAAGGCACGATAAAGTAGCGACACCGGCACGCACGTCAGACTAAACGTATACCAGCCAGCTGTTGTTAACTGGATTCCACGATACTCCGGAATGCGCTGAAATGAACAGCACACATGCAGGGCAGCGCAGACTTTCTACAGACCGTCCACTCTTTGTACGAATGTGCAGTTGTGGTTAGCGCTTCCACACTTCAGCGTCTGTCAATGTCTCATAATTCCAAATATAAGCGCACTTGCTGCACGGCAAAATGCATGGAGCGATGCAGTACGTGTGGCATGCTATTCTTGCGTTGTAGGCCTTTGTGCTAATGGCTCCCGCAACCCATCGGGCCTCGTGTAGCTCCACAAGCAGAATATACAACCGATGCGCCAGACCACCTTGTCTAGCAGGTTCTAGTGAGAGCACAACGACGTCCCGAAACACCAAATGCCAGTGCTCCATCTTGCTTGGCCAGCTCTACACTAGGACACAAAAGCTCAACAATCAAAGCCTCCAGTGCAATGAGTAATTTCATATACGACTAGTGCGGGTGAATGACGCAGCCCTTCACACTTTGGAGTCGTCAAGCGATCGGTGACGCATACGCGGCAATTATAGTATGACGCGAGCTCATGAACGTAGCCAGCAGTACGAGCTGCCGCAAAATGACGAGACCCGCTTGTGGGCCATACTTCAAAGCACAACGTACGGCGTTCCTAGCAAATTACATGCAATATGCACTGGTGCTGCAGCGTCCTTGGGCGGATGTTGCTCACAATCTTTGTAAGGCATCATTAAACGTTCAGTCAAACAAGACTGCATACATTTATGCCTAGAATAGTAAGCAGAATCATTCTGCAGCTGCACTCAGCAGACAGACGTTGACACCTAACCATAGCACACTCACGTCTTTTTAATTGAGCTCAGCAACATCCTCAGTGCATGCAAATGTGGGCAAAATGCAAACGCCGAGAATGAACCTGTCTTCTCAAAGCAACAAAAACTTACGGATTTAGAAAACGGCTTAGCGAAGGCGAAGCACATGCACGCGGAGCAGCAGGAAGCACGCCAATCTCGCCACACACGACAAACCCACTTTCGCTCTGGAACTGCAACAGACAACCAGCTGTAGCACTACTGTCAAAACGGCAAGATTCGCGGATATTTGCAAAGGTAGTGATACCGAATGTATGATTGTTCCGATATCATAACGTACGCGCTGCAACAGCACGCGGTTTGTCAAACAGCAGCTTGATATGAGTGTGATAAAAGCCAGCTTGCACACAATTCAACACCGGATAGTGCGGCAGAACACCTCCGCATCTGTCTCTGCTCGCTCCACACTGGTGACTTAGCATTTACAGCAATGCGCTTTTCCATAGCAGCACATACCTCCACATATCCAAGCACGTTCATATTTAGAACTCAAACGCAGCCTCCAGTTCACTACGGAGCACAAGGCCAGTCCAGTCTGTGTATCTTCTTACGGCCTGTGCCATTCTCAACGCCACAAGCTATTCATGCTACTATGGAGCAAGCGCAAACTCGCCACTCCATGCCAGCACTACACAATCTCCAGGAATTCAATCGCACGCAGCAAACAACTTGTCCGGATCTTCATCCCCAGTGGAGGCACGAAAACCATCGATACCGGCGTAGACTGCACCGTCCTTGTTGTTGCCGTTGGTGAACAGCGTCTGCTTCGCAAGGCTACCCATCCGCAGGCCACCGCAACCACAAGACACTCAGCGACTCCTGCCCCAACTCGTCAGCGAGTGTTATTAGTCTTGCGCTAGTCAGGCACCTTAATGCTCAAAATATCCCCTTCTGAAGAGATTCATTCAACCTAGTGGAACAATGCTACGTTCGTGGCTACGTTGGTAGAGCTGAAAGGGCATTTTGTCTGCATCTGTATGCTGCGTAGTAGCACCAACCCTCTTTATGTGAAAGGCCACAAGTTTGCAACGTCAGTCCATGCGACCAATGCTAACGGCAACACCACACACCGTGAGCGCCTATTAGCTCATTGCACGCGCCCGAATGCGTTCGTGCGTCTAACCGTAGTCTCTACAGAGCATTCCCACCCACCCTCTTGCAGAACGCCAACGATAAAAAGCATGTCTTGATACTTAGTTCAAGCTAATATTCGCGACGAGAGTCTGATCTAGGCAAGCAACATTTTCAATACCGCAGTCTCCCCTTGCTACGCCCTTTGCAGCAACAGCTCTGTCAACCTAAAACCTCTTCATCAGCTGGGCTGCTCCCACTTCGTAAAAACGGTTAAGCAGGGCAAATCAGCCAGCACACTAATTTATTGGCCCAAGACAGAGTGCATGCTCCCCTACCTCCAAAATACTAAGAGCGCCTTGCATATTAAATCCGTCGTTAGTAATACTACCGCCATACAATAGCAAGAATATGAATGCAAAATGGAAGGCACACTCACCCCTCAACCAAGAGGTTCGCTTTTATACGATTCTACAGCAGCCTTTAGCACAGAAAAGTGAAATGACTGTAGTCGCAGATTTAAAGCTACTCGAGGGTTGTGCAAGCCACGCACTCGATGTAAATAGGCACCAAATTTGTGAGCCCCTCGTCGGCATTGTACATGAGTTGGCGTACTCTCTACATGAGAAAGGGTCCCCTGTAGTAACGGAATTGAGATAACCCTGCGAATGAATGCCTCGGAACAAGTCCTTCGCACGCGATACATCCCATCAAAACCGAGGTATTGCGTTAATTGCCTCATACACTCCGTATCCTACCTAAATACGCCAAATGCCACCCCACAGAGTCGGTTGCCCAACGTTCAAGGCAGTAATAGGCGAGGGAAAGCACGGTACGCTCGGCATAGGCAAGAAGCGCAACACTTAGGCAAAGAAGCGCAACACTTAGGCACCTCCGTGGAGCTGCTGCACTGGACGAATGAGGCAAGACACAATATCTGCCAACCCAAAAGACCAGCGCATTCCAGAGTTGCCCCTGCACAAGTGCTTGCGACCCCCAGTTGCGCGCACGTGCATTTTCAGTTTGCACCAGCTGCTGCATACCCTGCCACTTATGCGATACACGAAAACGGTTCATAAAGCTACACAACCCAGATGGCTTCTGCCGCGACTCGCAGTTGCGTGAGATTCAACCTGGCGAGGTATGCTAGTTAAGCTGACTTCAGGAAAAGGCAGTCTGCTCCCTGAAAGTCCTCGCTTGCCTCCCTCTTCGCCCACAAATAGCGAGCGACGCCTGGCCACGCACAAAAGGCTGCCACAAATGGAATAAAATGCTGTATCGCTAGTGTTATTGTGTCGCAGGAAAGCACTATATAAATCATCTACTTGTTCAGAGTATGTGGCTACTTGCTTCCTGTGTAGTGGTCGAGTGCTGGTTCTGTGCAAGGTAGGGTGAGACAACGAAGCGGACCAAAGTACTGCGCATACATCCCTATGTTATCTTCTGAGCACACAGAGTAAGCCGCGCATAGTTCGCAAAAATTGCAGCAGCAGACAGCCAGCGGGGCTGATCTGTTTGTCGCTGGTTTGCAGCTGCAAGGTGCAAAGTCGAAAACCGCCAAAAACGCCTACAGAAGTCTTGCGTTTGGCGCATTGAATTGAAGGCCGCAAAGCAAGGTGCGCAAATTAGGGTGAAACCACCAAATGCACCCAGTCTATTTCACGTCGGAGCCTCTCGTAGCGTCCCCTCCAGCGTCTAATATGGCTCCCCTATAGCTTCAGTAAGCGTGAGCACCCCTATGCTTTGTCTCTGCCATGATGCGTAAAGCCTTCAATATTAGATGGGCCATAACGCCCTTTGTTGTGCAGCCATAATGGCGGTATAATGCTCGATACTGCCAGGTGCCGGATCGAGGAAGAAGCTACCGGATGGCGAGCGGTTCAGTCTGCATCGCATCCATGCCTGTCTAGCATTTCTAACGAGCATTAGGCGATGCGTGGTCACGCACCAAATTTAAATGTGCACTAAGCTAACAGCGATACCCCATGGATCTAATATGCCGCACGACAGCGACAACGCAACAGCTACGATGGTTCATCCCATGAGCCAGCGTAACTGTCATGCAAGCATCGATGTCATGGGCTACGCAGCGAGATACACGCAGCACAACTGTTTCTCCTGGCTATCGATGGTTTATTTGAAGCCCGTGCCTATCCAGCTGCCCGAGAGTACTGAACAAAAATCCTTTCCACGCACGATTACAGCACCATACAGAGTAAGTAGCTGACAAACTGTCAAACTGCTTGTGCGCTGCACGAAACCTGCATCGCAATCTTTCAAACGTGGGTCCACGCTTGCATTGACTGGCCTCTTGAGCACTTTGCATGTCACGAGACAGGGAGCCTAGTATTATGCCAGCGAAGCGTTTACACGCCCCTTCCTGCCCCACCTTACGAATATGCGAGCCCAAGCCCAAGGCGAAACCTGCGTACGCATGCAAGCGCCACTATACAGCCAAAATGCACTTCATTTCTAAGAACTCCACCAAGACCGCATAGCCGCATTTGCGTGCCAAATATCTGTACGCTCTACAGGCGTACTGCTGAGCAGAAGCTGGGAAGAGGCGGAATGCGTTAACTCAGCATCTGCGCGGACTCACGTCCTGAATTTTAGCCAGACCCACTTACTATTCAGGTTATCAAGGAGCCAACGACCCACCGACAGCGGCATCTTTATACGTGCATTGCCGCAGCAAGCAGAATTAGCGGATGCAAGCACTACTGATGATGCGCTCCTCAAAAAAGCAAGAAAACTGATGAATTCGGCTCTCCCGTCCACTCTACCGCTGCTATGCTGCGGCAAGGTCTCCACTATTGTAAGTTGCGTAATGGTTTTCCAGTGATGCACATGTCCTCAGCAGCGCTGTAGTCAGACCATTCCTGCCGTAAGGCCAAAATCACCCGTTCGCACGCGAGGAGCCCCAACTGGTGTCGCACACAAGCAGTGCCTCTTCACCTAAAAAGCAGTTGACTGTCACTGTCCTTAACGACAGGCGCGAAACAACATTCGAGGTTAGCTTGCTCCTGCCGCTTTGCATTCCTTGTACTTGCAAATATAAGACAAAAAGTCAATCTAATTTAGGAAATGCATGCTGTCATCTAGGTAGGCCCCATGTTGGCAGCCGCTTAGGGCATGCTAATCCAGGGCATGCTAATCCAGGTCAACATGCTGTCTGCATGAAGCCATTCCCTACTTCAGTCTTCACAGTTCTTCAATAGAATATTTGCTACTGCTACAGAGAGCGCTCCACAGATCCTGACACCAGCTGCTTACAATTCCCACATATTCCTACTGGATAGCACCACACGTCCATTGCTCAAACACTTCTGCATCGATAACCCGCTGCAGTGTTCCACTTCAGGGAAGGTACACTTGGTATGCTACTCACAGCATGCGTGAGGACTTTGGCCTCCACAACCACCATCCTGCTGCAAAATTGAACCAATAGCTTCCCTAGTACCCCGTGAGCGAGCATTGGACACCGTAAAAGGAGCACCGAATCAAGCATTTCGATATACAACAATTTATGTCCCATGCATAAATGAGCACTGGTAGGAGCCAAATAGGAGTATCTACTACAAAGCTCGCCCATACGTGTCATACCCACCTTGCGAGGTACCCAGCAACAAAGCTTAAAACTGAGCATCCTTTCCATGTGCAAAATGGAAAAGAGGAGCAATCCCTGCTCGTCCTATGTACTCCTGTATTCATCACGCAATGCACTAGCCTCGTCTATGCGACGCGCAAACTCCCTCAAAACACTAGAATGCAGCTACAACTGTCACAAACCCACGGCCTGGGAAAAGAAACCCCATTTCTATCCATACAAACCAACCATCGTGTGCGTCCCATGCGGCAGCGTACACTTCCAAAGAAGGGCCGCTAAAACAGGCGAGCTCCCCTGAAACCTGTACTTCGCCATATGCGTTCAGAAATATGACGGTTCACTGAAGTCTGCATCCCAGAACCCTTAGCGCGATTCGCTGAGCTTTCCATCGATACGCGAGGCAGGAAACACATTGCTGAGCATTGTATACAGTATAAGGCCTCCTATCCTGCACAGTCGCGTTAAGCATTGGCAACTGGCCTGTGGGTCACTCGCCATCATGCATTCATCCATGTGCGAGTGCTCTCACAGCCCCTCTAACGCGTCTCGATGGTTGACGTTCTTTTTCTCCAGACATAGCGGCAACAGATATTTCGTCAGCCAATTACTAGGAAAGTTGGAAAGGGTAAGTTTGAATGCAGCAGTAACCCAAGAGACAAGCGTTTTGAGCAAACTGAGTATTCTTGTTGATGCAAACAGATAGCGTTGGCTATGTATACTAGGATTCAACCGCATTGCCCGCGTTTCGCACGCTTAAGCCAACCTCAGTTCGCTCGCACCAGCCAATCCGCCGGTAGGCATTTGCACACGGAAGGACATTGGCTACATGAACGGGCATATCCTCTAGTGCGACTGTGCTACATATTATATCGATATCCCTATTATGGCTAGCGTCAGCCTCAACGTAACGTCTGCATAGGCGGTGATGAAGACAGCTAAGCAGATAGTGGCGGATCCAAATGAGCAAGGCTAGTCCTTTGCAACCCCGGGTACCATCTCCTCCACATAAGCATAGCACCTCTACTCGCGGATGTTAAAGCGATTGGGATGGCGCGTTTAAGTGCAAGCGTAGAGTGCGGAAATAAGGAGGCAATGTGAAAAGCTGCTTCAGTATACATGCCAGTACACCTACTAAGTGAAAAGGATTTTACGCCCTACGTACCACAGCATGAAGCCACATCCACTCCGGCTTAGCATCTGCCCCTACTGACAACTAACAGTCATATTCATTGTGCATACAGGGTTTCCTCCCGCATACTCGCACATATATTAGACTGCGTGGTCTGTGTTTCAAGACGGGTCGGTTACGCATCAAGGACAGATTGGCACATATTAATTTCCTATATACTACCTACTCTACATATGTATATATATATATATATATAATCCTGCACAGGGTCTGCAGGGAACCTGTGCAACTCATTCTATGCACAGGCATGCATTTTGTGCAGGGGTCGTTACTAGGAATGTGCTACCAAAACCGCAGAAACCACCAAAACTTGGTGTGAAAAACCAATATCCCTCACGCTACAGTTTTTTAACTTGTGCACCGGCTTACATCCTTTGTAGAAGTTACTCACTCGGCCTACGCTGCATACGGCTAGCTAAAGGATCGTCAAGAAGATATCAGCCAGCAAAATAAAGCTGCTGCTTGCAAGTAGATCTTGCCCCTCGAATGGCGCAGAGAACTTGATCCATTGGATGCGATCGTGTTTAGAAACATTCCGCAGCATCACCAGCTTCCTGCTATCCTTGTAATATTGCTTATTGATCCAAAAGAACTCATTATACAGCACCATCCTGTGATGAAGAAGACTGCAAGAAAATCGGCATTATACCCAAGCACGACCCTTCGGAAAGGGCAAAGCCAAACTGTATTCTTGCTCCATACATATCACAATTTGATGCCGTGTCATACATTTAGCTAACAGATGCAACACAGATCAACACAACGCCGGCATGCAAACACAACATGATACCTCTGTAGGACCGGCAATGCATAAGCATCTCCAGTATCCCTTCAACCACCTATAAGACCTCCGATATCTCGATAGCCTCAATGAATGCCACCTCCACGTTTGGTCGAAGCGCCTGGGCCAGTGATGCACATGATGATTGGTTTGGTCCTATTTCCCATACAAATACATCGCGCGTAAGCCCACGTTTGGAACGTACGGAGCAAGACGATTCTGCTTCTTCGGAAAGCTTTCGTGTTGTAAGTCTATGATATCTTGGAGCTTCAGTCGACGTAAAGGCCTTGTAGCATAACATGAGCATGTGTACCAGAGCAACGGCTGCGGCAACCAGAGACATTGTCGCAAGGGACCATGAAGCGCGTTTCCTTGTGCCTCCCTGTAAAGCAATACCCTCGCTGTTGATAACGGCTTCATTGTTTCCTCGAACAGATTCATGGTCAGGTGGTAAAATGTCCATGTCCTGCACAGCGTTGGCCGCTGAGGCAACCAGAGAGCTGCAACCGACAATAAATAAGCAAAAACGACACATTCTCGCTGGAAAACTAGTTATTTATTGGATTTAATTATCATATGGTAATATGAATTGTCTTTTCAAATTTTAACTGCAAGGAGGCCCTCAATGCAGACAGATGCTCACTGCGGAACTGCAATGGTTGGTTCTCAGGGCTGCAGCTGCCCAGTACGTTTCAAGTCCACCGTATACGCCCCAAGATTATTTCAGAGAAGTTGATATTTATTAATGAATGTGGTTAAAGCAGTAATCAAGGGCATTTTGACCTACCAACAGAGCATTGAACGGTGATAGCCAAACGTTTACCAAACGGGTGCCATGGTCTACGCGGCGGACTACCTTATAATTGGTGCTTATACTTGTATATGTGTGCACTCTGGCCTCTGTCGCCTACATGAGCGTTTAACTTTCATCTGCAGTGCTAGTACAAGCATGGAAGGCCCGCTCAAAAACACTCTACAGCGTTAGAGCCTGTAGCAACTGAGGCTGGGCTATGCGTGGGAGTGGGACTGCGTGTGAGCGTTAGTTGCAGTAAGCTGCTTCAAATATCACAGAGGGCCAGAGCCTCTTAGTACCAGCAGCAGGTCGTTGGGATGCTGTGCCCAGGACGCCTGGAAGGTGTAAGGCGATGGCAAGTGCTTTCGATGATTCTTCTTTTACTCTGTCGAAGCTGGATTAGGTCTTCAGTCAGTGTCAAGGACTCTGGCGACACTTATCAGCACCGCATGTCGTGCTTTGGTTTCTCTGCATGATGTTGGTACTCCCATCCCTGCTCGTTCCCATACTGATTACGCGGGGTTAAGCAATTGTCCAGTTTGCGCAGTTTGCGCTACAGTCTACAGTGCTAGCGCATGCGGCAGAGGTGCATTCATTATGCGGGCTTGTGGGAGTACCTTGTAGTACTTGCTGCAACTAGGAGCGTTGCAGCCCATGGAGGCAAGGGCTTCATGCCCGTGGTCCTCTGAAACCAGGAAGGCAACGAGAGTCATCGGCCTTAATCGTGTACTGTCACCAGCTGCTGTACAGTCATACGCCTAAAGAAAGAGTTCTCAAAGGCATATGCCCTCCCATCCAGCCTCCTAGCCTCCTGGACAGCAGCGCAAGGACTTGGAGCCCGTGGGGACAGTGCCGGGGTGCCTGGCAGCAGTGGCAACGGGAATGTGCATCGCATTGGCTTCTATGCACCTTCGCGGTGCTAGTGCTGCCGGGCACTCCCACCAATGCCCCTTTTCCTGCAGGCCAAGCACTGTAGACAGTAGTGTAGATTGTCTTTAAACATTTACTTGACCTTCCGTACTCCACTTGCCGGCAACGAGCAGTGCCTATGCCAGCATCAAGCGGAGTATGCTGCATCTGGCGTCTCTCTCTCCAAAGCGGCACACGTCCTCGTGTGTGGTCATCTGTGAGAAGGAAAAAGGAAACAAAGGAAAATAACGAACACGAGGGAGTGAATGAGAGCTGTAGGAATGCTACTGCACTAAGGTGCTGCCGCTGGTGACCCGCTGGTCGCCACTGCCGGATCGCCTAGTGGCGTGAATCCTAGTCAGTGACGGCACTTCTTGCCGTTTCGATGGCCTGCGAGCCACCTATGTTGCGATCATTCCAACAAATATAAGAGTGCATTGGATGCGGGTGCTAGAGCGCAGCATCCAAAAGAGCATGAGCGGAGCGCCCCAGCACCAAATGCAAGGAACACCAGCCCCAGAATATGAAAAAGCAGAAGTGTTCTCGCTAACGATGCCCTGTTAGCCAGAAGCAGGGTATGAGGTCTAAACAACACAGGGGGGAAAACAAAACATATATATAACACATAGATATGTAGGTAGAGCCCCGTTTGTGCTCTAACCAACGGTAGCTGGAGTTTGGCAAGCAAACGTTGGAATAAAAAAGCAGATTTAAGCGCCGCTTCACCTACCCGCCTTTGTGGTCTCTGCTCCCGAATGAATAAGGGCGCCCAGAATTGATGCACGCAAGCAATACTCAGAAGCCCACTTGGATAGTCGGATCCCCGGCTATTTAGCATAAAATTCATGTTTGTTCTGAGCCCTTCAAATGGGCGCACACGTTCCCAGGATTTCTGTCTGTTCCAGCATCTGCCCTTCTCTGCCTCCTTGTTGTGGTTTTTTGTTGAAAGCTCGGGAAAAGATGAGTAATTTCCTGAGTCGTTTGGAGAAGTCAGCATTGATAGCTTGCTGGCGCCTTCATGTTGAGGGTAACTCCCCTGTGCAAACCAATGCATAATCCGAGAAATAAAAGGGCCTTACCTAAAGAGAGAAGAACTTCTTTTGCTGACCGCTCCCCTGTGTGCTTCAAAGGGCGAGTGAATCCACTAGAGCAAAGCTACCTGGGTTGAAAGTTCCTGCTGAATGCCGTTTGTCATAGCTTCTTGCCTTGCGTTGTGCCTTCTTTATGCATCCCGGCGCTAGTGCAAGTTGTATACGGAAGGCAACGGCTTCTGGCATCCGAAGCGGGCGTTAGACAATGGAATTTTGGCGTATACCAGGGATGCCGGAGAGCAAGATTCGAACAGTGCACTATTGCATTTTAAACGAAATTTGCACGTAGAAGCAAGCCAAGCCTCTTTGGTTAATTCTCCTGGGTATAGAGTCTCAAATACTACAAGAGGGTGCGGTTGACGAGTTCTGTTTAAGCGTCTGTCTCCGGATGATTCACAGTGGCCATCCCATGGTCGATATTAAAACTTTTCATGAGTTCGTGCCAGACAGCGCTAACGAAATTCGGGTCCCTGTCAGCTGTGATACTTTTGGGAGAATGACAGAGCTTGCAGACGTGATTAAGGAACAATTGGGCTACTCCTTTTACTGTAAGTGAGCTCGAACAGAGAGTGAAGCAGAAGCATTTGCTGAGTCTGACCACAACAACGTAGAAGCTATTACAGCCTCTAACTGCTGATACGCCCACTTTGAAATCTATCTACGTGTCCATACATATCCGTTCGGTGACCAGGAGATTCTGAAAAAGTCCAAGCTTGTGAGTGTTCTGCGGATTCTGCTCACATTACAGGCAAGTGAGGACACTCTTCAGCTGACAAGAACATCCTAGGGAGCCGTAAAATCTATCGACCCGCTCCACCGTTGTATTGAAACCATAGCCCGCCAAAGCATGATCGTCCACTTTTTGCCCGGCGATGGTGGAACGTATAGTCGGCGGAGCTTATGCTTTGTGTAATGCCATAAGAGAACGCTATCGACGCGTTGCAATTAAACAACCTGAGCGGGGATTGCAGTCGCATGAGTACCTAAAGAGTTAAAAGAGCTCAACTTAGAGAGGAAACGGGAATCCCAGCAGATAAGCGCGGAAGAAGAGAGCAGTGCCTGATCTACAGGGCACCGAAACAACGCGTCAACCACCACGATGGCGATGTACCCTTGATATATGTGACTGTCAAGCCGTCCTGCGTAGGCCGCCAAAGCTACCTAAGCACCCTTTCATTATCGTAGTCTTCGAGTCTCCTCGTCAAGAGTGTGAGGTATTGATAATTCGTTTGATCAGTAAAATGCCTGTCATGTAAGCAATGCCTGCACTACTTTACTCCCCACCAGACCTACCAGAGCTCCTTCTCAGCTTTCCGGATCCTTCTGCTCCCTTCTCGTGAGGCACTGTGAGTGCCAGGCAATTATTTGGTGCCTTTGGAATCGTTAGCGTGATGAAAAAGTATCATTTCAACTGCAGTTTCACTGGTTTCACCCGTTAGGAGAAAATGCTTGTCGAAATCAGGGAACGCGAGCACTGAAGGCTATGCCAGCTGTTCTTCTGGTGGCTCCGTCTTCTCTGTCCTTCCAAGTAAGCTTATTGTCCTGATTAAGTAAGTCCGTTAAAGATGCAACAATGCGAGCGCATCCAGGAACGAAGTTGGGGTAGGATGATACAGGGCCTTGAAACTTCAGAACGTCCGTGCGATTGCTTAGGGATAGCGACCACTTTCGAATCGCCTCTATCTTCGCCGGCCTCGTTCGGCTCCGGCTGCAGGGAAAGGAAACCCTAAGAATTTGATAGTATGTACTATGCTGCCACAGCCACTGCTTCTCGTGTAGCAGTTGCAGTGCACGCCTCACGTGGTGCGCATGCTCCTGCGCACACAGGATGAATAGAAACTTATCATCCATGTATATAGCCATCTATATCTCATTGATTTGCCCTAGGGCGTTCTGATTGACCTGCTAACGTAGTCCAAAAGGTGAATCCACGAGCGCAATGAGCATCCAGGTGTACTCTGGCTTGCGCGTGCGAGTATGGAATGCAATCTTATGCGTAGCGTCCGAATGCATTGGGACCTGCAAGCACGTGCCAGCGAAGCCAAATGATGAATACACTGGTGAACCCTGCAAGCAATCACGTAGTTCGTCGATCACGGGCATCGAAAACTTCTGATTCACCGTCGTTTTCTTGAGGGGTTTGAAAACGACGCGCATTCACCGCTTCCCGTCACTTTTCTTTGTCAACACCTGATTGTGTCAGAGGACACTTGCTGTCGGGCTGAAACGTGCTCGTTCTTAGCGGTTCTTCTGCTTGTCGCTCGCTCCCCCTTTCGAGATACGGGAGTTTGCCTTCTCCTGGAACGAAAATTGGGGCCAGTCCGAGGATCAGTTCGATGCGGCGCATTGAGCGTCTAACGGGTAACGGTTTCATTGGAAGCTTCGTGTTATTGAGTAATTCTGAGAACTCTTCCTTCAATCTTGCTAGCTTTCGATGCTCTCCAGGTGTCTATTGGAACCAATATCCCGAACCTTCAGTCCTCGTTGGACCACCATGCATCTCGCCGGTGTTTCCTGCAGTGTTTCTGGGCTGCGCAGTAGCCTCGTCTCTCCAATCTCCTTGGCACACCGATTTTACTCCTCTTCCTATGAGTCAATAATATTGTAGCTCCCGGTCCACTACTGCGCTTCTCATACTTCTCGATGCAGCGCTCTATTTACAGTTTCCCTTGCTTAAGCTTTCCCAGTTCGGCTAAAGCCTGCTCCCTTGCAGACATGGGAATAAACCTGCATCGCAAAGCGTCGCGGAATGTTTGCATGGTCTTGATGTTCTTCAGGAAGGCGGAACGTTTGCTTAGCTATAGCAACAATTGTCATGCGTCCCCTTCTGATAAAGAAGATGAGCGTACTAGCTGTAGATCTTCCGGTGTGTTCAGAAGGCGAAAGTATAAGTCGAGATGACCAAAGAACTTCTCTACTGCTTCATCATCAAGCCGGGCACACTATCTGGATGGTTCGCAGACGTGGATGCACTCTTCTTGAATTAGTCTTAGTATAATTGCACTTTATACGAAATGGGATGCAGAACCGTGCTTATTTCTGCTCAGCGAGGCTCCTGCCTTGGGATGCTACCCAACCGGAAGGCAGATCATGATCAATATCCATTGTGCAAGAGGAGTAGGCTGACTTTTTTCGGTTGAAATCTCCCTCCAAAGGATTGTTTAAAGGTTGAGATTTTGAATTTTTCTCCTTTTAACCAGCCATCGCTACATACGCAGTCACCCTGCTACGGGGTGTTATTTGTTGCTTGCACCTGCCCAGATGAACCATGTTTTGCTTTCCAGTATAAGGAGAGCCCCTCAATCTTAGTTGAGCTGCAATAGAGTCAAAAACCTAAAGAAGGAGTTATCGAAAAGCAGCTGCTCTCCCATCCACTCCCCAGCCCTCCTGGCATCCTGCGCATCGCTGCCCAATGGCCTGGGTTGGTGGGGACCCTGGCAGGCCTGCCATGGGCTGCAATGCACCTTGCTGCAGCTAATGTTGCAAGGCAGCCCCGCATGCACTCACAGCCAATGCCCCGTTGCTCGATTCTCTAGCATTGAATTCCGTAACGTAGAATGATTTTGAACACTTACTTCATCGTTCGTAGATTCGTTGACAGCCTGCGAGCACGTAGGGATACGAGCACCATCATCACGCAGACCATCCTACACAATGTGGAAGGGGGCTGCTTTGATTTGTCTTTCCTTGCCTTCTGCGGTTGGCTGTCTACAGAACAGTCAGTCCGTAGTCACCGTGCAAGTCAACTGGCGCAGCACCTCCCCCTCATCTGCTTTGCATAGCACAGCCAAATATTGAGGGATGATTCAACGCGCCACAACTGGGATGGCTTCTGCTCAACAGCCCATCAGCCCCTGCAACCGGTCTCCAGCAGTTCCTGCTGCAGCTGTTGTTGCAGCTCCTGCTGCAGTAACTGCCTGATACAGTTCTTGTTGCTGTTCGTATTGCAGCTGTACACTGAGTTGATTTTTCAGTCCAAGGCTGTCTCCCTATATCTATATATATATCTATATCTATGTATATCTATATATCTATACCTATATATCTATATCTATATCTATATCTATATCTATATCTATCTATCTATCTATCTATCTATCTACCTATCTACCTATCTATCTATATCTATCTATATCTATCTGTATCTATATATATCTATATATATCTATATCTATCTATCTATCTATCTATCTATCTATCTATCTATCTATCTATATATATATATATATATATATATATATATATATATATATATATATATATATATATATAGAGCCTGTCGTTCCGTGTAGCTCTTGTTCAGCTTCGGGGTATATGAAGAATTAATTAAGGAAGCGATGCGCACAGCTTTATGCCTTTGTCCTTTAAATGAAGCAAAGCATCTCCTCCTGTGTTTTGTCTGCTACAGTGTAGACAGCTAGCAACTATATCTTAAGAACCCCTAAAACTTAGCGCTGGAAACTATCTACAAACCTAAGCCCTAAACCCTAAACCCTAAACCCTAAGCCCCAGGCTTCAGGCCATATGCGCTACTCCCTAAACCACCAGCATATTCCTATAATAATAAACGGTATGGTAAAGCCCGCTAGATATGCCCTACACCCAACACCATGCAAATACCGAAATATTAGATACAACTCATTTGGACGTAAGGACAATAAGCGCCTTGGCGCCCCTAGACAAAAACATGGCGCCCTCGCTGTATGTACACCCGAAATATGCATGTGGCGATCTGCCTTCATGCTCGCAGTTCCCAACACAACACATGTAAAGTTGTGTGTGAATGCCTTTTTGGCTGCGAGCTTGAAGAAGGGCGAGCGCTCATCCTTGCAATTCGAGTGTACATACACTCACTTCAGGGCGAATAAAATGATAATACACCTGGCAAGTGGACATACACCTGGCGGAGACATCTGCTTCTCGCTCGCATTCTTCTTTCCAGGTGCATTTGAACCCCTCAGCACCCTCACAACTACATACTATACAGAGCCCGCAGCCGTATGAAGCACTGGAAAGAGATGCAAGAGCAGTTGCAGCGGCCGCAGCTGTAGCAGCAGCTGTAGCAGCAGCAGCAGCAGCTGCAGCAGCAGCTGCAGCAGCCACAGCTTGGGCTGAAAACGCAGCAACAGCAGCAGTGACACTAGCAGGCAGCAAGAGATCTGTCACCGAGCGAGGCTACAAACCAAATCCTACCCCGCCGTTTGACGCCCCTGTGAGGGACCCTGCTGCTGCATGTACATTCTGGAGGGGAAGGGGCCTCTTAAGGGGCCCCCCTGGGCCCCCCCCCATGGGGCCCCCTTCGAAAGGAACCCCCAGGTCATCCCACAGGGGCCCCATGAAAGACCCAAACACCCATCTAGGAAAAATCTCTATCTCAAATAGGCCCTGTGATAGAAAGAAAGAATTCTTTGGGGGGCCCCTCAAGACCTGACAGCATACCACCTGTATGTCCACCACCAATCCAGCAAGGGGCCCCCATAAGTTTCCGGGGGGCCCCTTGCTGTCTGTCAAAGGTAGCCTGGGGGCCCCTGCTAGCCCACAAGAAGGGGCCCCCCACCACTGGGATAGCGGAAGGGGCCGCACATTGGGCATGAGGCCTTCAGCCGATCAAATAGCCAAACATCAAGACAGCTAGCTGAGCACAAATCAAAAACATAAACCCTAAACCCTAAACCCTAAACCCTAAACCCCTTGGGGCCCCCCCCACACCTCTACCAGAACAAATCCTTATCCTTTAACGCTCAAGACCCCTCCTGTGAAAGTATACACATTCTCTGCCTCTCTCTCTTCCTACCCTCTTCCCCCTCCCCCTCATTTGAGGTTACACTGTGCCCCCCTAGCAGCCCCTATGGGGGCCCTTGAAGGGGCCCCCCTAGAAGGGCCCCCGGGGGCCCCCGCTTCTAAGGGGGCCCCTTCAAGGGCCCCCATGGGTTCAAGCAACAAATACTTACCGTGAAACTTGTGCCCGCATGCAGTGACAACCCGAAGAAGCTCCCCAGGCTTCATGTCGTCGAAGCAGAATATGCAAGCCTTCAAACACAAACCCTAAACCCTAAACCCTAAACCCTAAACCCTAAACCCTAAACCCTAAACCCTAAGCCACAAAAAATAAACTACACGTCCTGTGTCCCCAAGAATGAAATACATGCAAACACCCACACTACCCTGCGAGTCCTTAACCCTCATCAAAAACCCAAACAAGCAGCACGAGCAGCAACGCAGCAGCAGCAAGGCAGAAGCAGCAGCAGCAAGGCAGCAGCAGCAAGGCAGCAGCAGCAGCAGCTAGGCAGAAGCAGCATCATCAAACGTAAATACATCAACAACAAAAGCAGCAGGAGGTCGCATTAGCTTCATGCCAGCAGCAGCCCGTTGAGCAGCAATAACCGCAACAGCAACAAGCGCAGCAGCAGGAACAGCAGCAGCAGCAGCAGCAACAGCAGCAGCAACAGCAGCAGCAGCAGCAACGGCCAACCAGGCAATCTCATACCTCAAGTTCTCTGGAGTGTACAGATGATGGGGTAGCCTGCTCTTCGGTTCGGGTGTTGCTGGAGGTGTGGGGTTGTTGGTTGCTGTGTATCTTGTTGCTGCTGCTGCTGCTGCTGCTGCTGCTGCCCTGCAGCAGCAGATGAGTACAACTAAGGACACGAATATGATGAAGCAGGCTTGCTGGTAGGAGATTACAAGCCTTTAGAAGAGAGAGGAAGAGATAGGAGACAGCAAGACAAGCAGCACAACCTAAAGATAAAGCCATTAATATAGCTTGACCCTCAGGGGGCCCCTTTGATAGGGGCCCCACAACAGCAGATGTGGGGGCCCCCAGCAACACATCTAACCGGTCTGTATACAACCATCGAATTAACATATAAGAAAATGCAGAGAAATATAATCTTCTTGAGGGAGATCGAAAAAACAAACAAGGAGGAAAGAGAAGACACCGCTGCAGCAGCTGAAGCCCAAACCCCACACATCTCCATACTGTACAGACACCCCAGGAGCAAGCAGCAGCAGCAGCAGCACCAGCAGCACCAGCACCAGGGCCCCCAGATATTCCTCTGCTGCCTCCAACAGGGGGCCCCACAAGGTATGGATGGGGTGATGGACGATCAGGACCACTAGGAGGCGAGGGGAAGGGTGTGCTGATGTTGCTGCTGCTGCTGTTGCTGCTGTTGCTGCTGTTGCTGCTGTTGCTGCTGTTATTGCTATTGCTGTTGCTGCTGTTGCTGCTGCTGATGCTGCTGCTTATACTAGGAGGACTGGATATATCAGAGTGTCTTGTCGCTGCCACAGCAGCAGCAACAGCAGCAGCAGCACCCGCAGCATCAGCAGCACCACCACCACCAGCAGCAACAGCAGCAGCAGCAGCAGTTTCTCCTGCAGCATTCTGCTGTCCTCCAAAAGCCATTACTGCCCCCCAGGGCCCCGGAGGGGGGCCCCCCTGAGCCTCCTGTATATTAAGGGGGGCCCCAAATATCTCTCCTTGTGCATGCAACAATCTCGAAAGATGTAGAGCTAAAGTAAGTAGAGGTATATCAACAATTATACGACAATATATACTTAGATGAAATGCTGCTCTAGATCCTCCATTCCATAGGGGCCCCCTGCTCTCAGGGGCCCTCCAAGGGGAGGGGCCCCCCCCTAAAGGTAGACAGAGGCCCCACAGATCAATCCCACCATAGGGTCCCTCAGCTGCAACCCCAGGAAGTCTGCTGCTGGTGCTGCTGCTATTGCTGCTGCTATGAATGCTGCTGCTGCTGCTGCTGCTGCTGAGGGCCCCACAGGTAAGAGACTCACACCATACAGGAAACAAACTGAAATGATCGAGGATAGGTATAGCTGGGGGGGCCCCCCCTAATGAAGCGAATTCTGCTGCTGCTGCTTGTGGTAGTATAAGAGCAGCATCTAATAGATCTAATAGCCATAGACATAATGCTGTAAGAGAAACAAAGGGTGTACATACACCTACAAACAAACAACAGAAAGGATACAGAAGCCCGGGGGCCCCCACAGAACTAAGATGAAAGAGCCATTCTGCTAGTCGCCCTACAACAGGACATAGGTGCAGCAGCACAAGTAGCGGCAGCTGCAGCAGCACACTTAAACGCCATCGTAGCTGTCTTGCTGCTCCTGCTGCATATAAATAACAAGACCTCCACACTTCTTGGGGGGCCCCCAGGGGGCCCCACGGGGCCTCTGTTGCTGCTGCTGTCTGGCCCTTCAATAAGGATACACCTGGAAGCCCTAATGGCAGCAGACTATTTCGCATGCAGCCCCAAATGCTGCTACCTCGACGAGATCTCACGCCGTTACTGCTGCTCCTGCTGCTGCTGTTGCTGTTGCTGTTGCTGTTGCTGCTGTTGCTGCTGCTGTTGCTGCTGTTGCTGCTGCTGTTGCTGGGGTGAGGCGCAGACACCACATCAGCACCAGGGTCTGTAGGAGTAGGACATTGTAAGGACGGGCGTCGTTTCCTGATGCTGTTGTCCCCGTTGCTGCTGCTGCTGCTGCTGCTGCTACTGCTGCTGCTGCTGCTGCTGCTGCTGCTGCTGCTGCTGTCGGACCTCCGGCTCACTTGGCCCCCTCTGGGACACTCCGAAGGCTGACTATTCATGGCAGCAGCTGCTGCTGCAGATAAACAACGAAGCTTCTACTCATTCAAGCTTCTGCTGCTGCTGCTGCTGCTGCTGCTGCTGTAGATACACCTGAGATCAACACGGGGGTAGGTTTATAGAACAGCAGCAGCAGCTGCTGCTGCTGCTGAATCCGTTAAAGCGAATGCTGCTGTGTCTATTTATGCTGTATTATAGAACCTGGATGATGTAGCTGTCGTTGTTGCTGCTGCTGCTGCTGCTGTTGCTGCTGCTGTTGCTGCTGTTGCTGCTGTGTTGCTGCTGCTGCTGCTGCTGCTGCTGCTGCTGCTGCTGCTGCAGCAATTGTAGGTCCCTGCGCTACGTATGCAGGGGCAATAAAAAATAGACAAGCACCCTCTAGGGCTTTTCTTAAATATATTTAAGCTTCAAAAGCCAAAGACATGCATTTATAATCTCTAGAATACACGGGGAGTTGCTGCTGCTGCTGCTGCTGCTGCTGCTGCTGCTGCTGTGTTGGTAGCAGCAGCAGCAGCAGCAGCAGCAGCAGCAGCGGGCCGGACGGTGGCTCAGCAGCAGCGGCAGCCTGTCTTTCTTCGTAAAGTTTTTGATATATTTTGAGTTTATTTTGTATTAAATAAATTAAAATAAACATAAAAACAAAACAAAACAAAACAAAATAAAATAATTAAACAAACAAAAAACAAACAAAATACTCAAGTTCATGGAATGGCGTCGCTCAGTGGGCAGCTAGGGATTTGTGTGTTTGTAGTAAAATAATTAATGAAATAATAAAATAATAAAATAAAAACAATTTAAATATTCAATATATACTTAAAGGGATACTAACAGATAGATTGGCAGACATATCTCAAAAAAACAACATAGAAAAGTATTATACATTACACTACATCCTTACATGTTTGTATTTCTTCTTCTGCAGCCAAATATATCAAAAACAAAAACAGATGAGGGGTAGTTAACTTGAGGTGTACGTACACCTCAACTCTAACCCATGTAGACACAATATTGTTTTCTCTATATAGCGAGACTCCTCGACATTAATTGAGGACGACTATGAGCTATCATAGAGTCAAATACACAAAGAAAGAAATAGACAAAAGAAGATATAATCTCCCCCTACACCCCCCAACTCTCCTAGATACAACACCCTAAGAGCCGGGGGCTGGTAGGCACTCAGACAGCCCTGCCACGGGCTGCAGCCCACCTTCGTGCAGCTAATACTACAAGACAGCCCGATACACACGGGCAGTCAGAGTGCGCCTTTGCTGCATGCACTCGCTCTGTACCCTAAACCCTAAACCCTAAACCCTAAACCCTAAACCCTAAACCCCATACCCTTTAAATGCTTCTTTAGTTCGTCTGTGAGCAAAGAGAGATACGAATATCTACATCAATTAAAACATGCTACGTACTAGACATAACCTTATTTCTTACTCCTATGCACTTTCTTATTAGTTTATTTACCTCCTTTAATTACCATCATCCAATACAAATCAAATCCTCTTCTAACAATATTCCTCATAGTATGATTTGTATAATATTTCTTCACTCTTTCATTGTGGCTGCTGAAGCCAAGAAAATATTTAACAATTCTATATATATATATATATATATATATATATATATATATATATATATATATATATATATATATATAATAGTATTGTTATCATCATCAAAAGGGGGGATACTATGGCATTCTTGGCTGGAGTGTATCTTAGAGTAGAAATTACAACACAATATACTACAGATCAAGATAAGCCGCTCCCATTAAATAACTTTCTATGCAAGTATAGGCGTAGGATGCCTGATAAGTGTGAGCTCTTTCCCTCTTTCCTTTAAGAAAATATTATATTTAAATATAATATAAATATATTATATTTAGCTTCTTAATTCCTTTGCAACTTACGAAGGCCCTGATCTAATATCGAGTATTCTAGTTATATATCGCAACACCACACACAGTTGATGGGAGCAAGAGAGAGAAGCGTATAACATCCCTGCTCTTAATCTGTTGAGGGCGTATCTCTGATTTGTGATGGGGGCTATTTTCAAAAAAAGAGTAAATATTTTAAACTAACCTCCTTCAGATATTTATCATAGTTTCATCCTTCTTCTCTACTCGCAAGATAAAAATTGCTCGAGATCTACGGTGAAGTCAATGATAACTGTGCGTCTCGTCTCGTCGCTGTAGAACAAGTGCAATATATGCAAGTCATTCTGTTGAGAATGGTTTTACAACAATATTATTTCATATATTTGTTTGTGGTTTTACCTACTGTACAAATATGAGGGAGCCACAATTGAGGGATTTCCTCTCATTTCTGAAGATGTTAACAACAGAAGGAGTATCACAATTATATATATATATATATATATATATATATATATATATATAATAAGACAATTAATATCTAATTGTGATACTCCTATAAGTTTTACATTTCGTTGAGAAAGATATTAAATCATACACATCTTGAGTTTATTATAACCTTCTAACAAGAATGTATGATACTACTTTTATATCATTTATGATTACAACAAAATTAACACAAACAACTCGGTAGCTGACAGCCAAGCTGAACGTATCACCTGCAATATTGACGGAGTCTTTGCAACTCTACCCAGCAAAATTCATTCTGTACAGTACCTTAATATACTACATTATATCCTACATTATATACAATTGACTTACAAGACAAACCTCCGCCTTCCCCCCCCCTCCCCCCCTCCCCCTCGTCCCCCCCCCCATTTTTACAAACATCTTTGTGCAGGGCTGGAAGGCATAAAGGCATAAAGGAATGAGAAGACTAGCGAGCCAAGAAAGTGCAGCAAACGATGCTAATCCCTCACATTCGATCCTTTCAAATTAGTTGTAGTAGAGCATATCCGCAGAGCCTCTCGAAAGAAAGTGAGAAGAGGTGATATGAGCAGCAGAAGAAGTTTATCTTGCGTTGGATATCCCTCATTGTCATCTTAACGAGTTGATATGTATCCTACAATTACCCCCCACCATAGATATTATATCGTGGTATTATATCTTAAATAATCTCATCAATATATTACTATTCTACTAATGTTGAATTTCTCAACATTTTCGTCGAATCACCGAAATTTTCACAGAATTTTCTTCATTAAACACCTTTACCACCATTGAGGCGACACTGAGATCCTAGACACACGTGTAAGAGCTCTTGAGAGGCCCCAGAAGAAGCAAATATTAAATAAAGTAGCTACGATACTGACGTCTCGAGTGGGTTTCTGAGGACTCTCTATGTGTAGTGTACAGACACTACAATGGAACGCTAGTTAGGCCTCTAGAGGCCTAATATTATGAAAAGGAATGAATACTATAGAAAATTTGAGGGATTAGGATACTTTTAGATAGAAAGACAGTTTAATAGGATCAGAGTGATCGCAAGCCGGCAACAGCTTGGGGCCGAGTGTGCCTCACACTCGGCCCATTATATATATATATATATATATATATATATATATATATATATATATATATATATATATATATATATATATATATATATCGCAACACCACACAATTGATGGGAGCAAGGGAGAGAAGCGTATAATATCCTTGTTGCTAGAGGCCAAGACCAAAGTCACCGCTGTTGCTGTGACTCTGTTCTTGGCTCTCAGCGAGGGTCAAGGATCAATTCTATTATTGTGGGGAACAATAATAGCAACTTGATTATATATTTGGCTGTTAAATAATAATAATAATAATAATAATAATAATAATAATAATAACAATGACAATAATAATAATAATAATAGTAATAATAAATAATAATAATATTTATGAGTGGTTTCATTGAGAGTCATAGGTTTAAGAGCGAAATTATTGCGTCTAACCTAAGAAACTAACGTAGTAACAGTGTAGGCTAGCTGTTCACTACACTATGTGTCTTCCTCGATACAGCTGCGGTGGATACACCGACAGACATACATAGATGCATGCATGCATGCATGCGTGCATGCATGCATGCATGCAGAGGAGCTCGTATCTTGTCAGTGTATAAGTATACTTGTATAAAATATGACAAGCCAGTATATATATATATATATATATATATATATATATATATATATATATATATATATATATATATATATATATATATATATATTCTCTCCAGCACTACGTACATCTCCTCTGCTCCGTACCCCCTTTCATGTTTGTATAGATAGCCTGTCACTGCAGCTATGAGCAGTCCTCAGCTTGTTTGAAGTGTGAGTCTTCATACGATTCTGGCTCTTCTTTCTGCTGTATGTGCAG
>OY986949.1:485000-487500 GCA_963920595.1 Eimeria praecox
AGGGTTTACTAGGGTTTAGGGTTTAGGGTTTCCTAGGGTTTAGGGTTTAGGGTTTACTAGGGTTTAGGGTTTAGGGTTTCCTAGGGTTTAGGGTTTAGGGTTTCCTGGGGTTTAGGGTTTGCTAGGGTTTAGGGTTTACGTGTGTATGTTGTTACCTTTGGTTTTTCTTTAATTTTAACAACAGGGAATGGCCTGGGATATCTGCGTAATTGTGTTTGAAGATGAATGATATGATTTAGATAGATATGTGTGTTTGCAAGAAACAGCGTAAGCTTCCCCGGTTTTACGTTTATTATATTTGCAATCATCAATAATAATAAACCATAACTCGCAATATTAAATGGTAGTCCTAACCCCACATCACAACTACGTTGATACATACAACAATCTAAATTTTCGTTGTTTATATAAAACTGACACAGTAAATGACAAGGAGGAAGAGCCATCTCCGATAGAGCTGTACATACACCCCAACACATATATATATATATATATATATATATATATATATATATATATATATATATATATATATATATATATATATATATATATATATATATATGTATATATATATGTATATATATATATACATATATATATACATATATATATATTGTTATTGTTATTGTTGTTATATTAGTAAGGATTATATATAGGTAATAGGGTTTACGAGGGGTTTTGTAGGGTTTATTAGGGTTTATTAGGGTTTATTAGGGTTTATTAGGGTTTAGTAGGGTTTAATAGGGTTTAGTAGGGTTTATTAGGGTTTAGGGAGAGCCTTCTCTGATGAAGGTGTGAATACACCCCAAATATAGATAATAATACTTTAGGTTGTTTGCTAGGGTTTAGGGTTTAGGGTTTGCTAGGGTTTAGGGTTTATTAGGGTTTAGGGTTTGCTGGGGTTTAGGGTTTAGGAGGAAGTCCTATATTTATATTTATACTTATATTTATATTTATATTTATATTTATATTTATATTTATATTTATATTTATATTTATATTTATATTTATATTTATATTTATATTTATATTTATATTTATATTTATATTTATATTTATATTTATATTTATATTTATATTTATATTTATATATTTATAATCAAGAAGAAAGAACGCAAGAATGTTGTATATACACCGCAAAATATACATATAATATATATATACACACAAACCCTAAACCCTAAACCCTAAACCCTAAACCCTAAACCCTAAACCCTAAACCCTAAACCCTAAACCCTAAACCCTTGCCTGCCGGATTCCATGCAGTCATGAGGATGCGTCTATCGTTAGGGTTTGTACGTAGTTTATTAATTACTTCTTTGAGCTGATCTACACCCTGTCCTGTAAAACAAACCCTAAACCCTAAACCCTAAACCCTAAACCCTAAGCCCTAAACCCTAAACCCTAACATATAAACCCTAACATCTTAACCCTAAAACGTAAACTCGAACCAACAAATCCTGATTTCTACACCCTAGACCCTAAATTCTAAACCCTAAACCCTAGACCCTAAACTCTAAGACCCTAAACCCTAAGACCCTAAACCCTAAACCCTAAACCCTAAACCCTAAACCCTACCTGTGTAGTCTGCATGCATGTTGGTGTACTTTGCTCCGAAATGTCTCCACTGAAATCCATAGACGGGCCCTGCAGTCAAACCCTAAACCCTAAACCCTAAACCCTAAACCCTAAACCCTAAACCCTAAACCCTAAACCCTAAACCCTAGATTCTAAACCCTAGCTCTTCGCGCCCAGCCTTTCCTTTCGCTTTCAATGCACAATACGACTCTTTCGTCTGTTCCAAACGTCTAGGGTTTAGGGTTTAGGGTTTAGGGTTTAGGGTTTAGGGTTTAGGGTTTACCTATGTCTCCCTGTTCTCTATGCGTGAGCCCCCGCCCATCCAGAAATTCGCGGGTGGCGTTGGCATCCCAAATCTGCAAAGACAGAAAAATTAGGGTTTAGGGTTTAGGGTTTAGGGTTTTAGGGTTTAGGGTTCTAGGGTTTAGGGTTTTAGGGTTTAGGGTTTTAGGGTTTAGGGTTTAAGGGTTAAGGCTGTAGAGCAAGGGAAGGTACGAACAGTACAGAAGACAGAAGAAACCATCTAAACCCTAAACCCTAAACCCTAGACCCTAGAC
This sequence comes from Eimeria praecox, assembly GCA_963920595.1. Lineage (NCBI taxonomy): Eukaryota > Apicomplexa > Conoidasida > Eucoccidiorida > Eimeriidae > Eimeria > Eimeria praecox. Next base: position 487,139 of record OY986949.1, read on the forward strand.
CCTAAACCCTAGACCTCAAACCCTAAACCCTAAACCCTAAACCCTAGACCCTCACCTTCACACCGAGTTTGCTGAGGTTGTTGGCGTTAGTATCGCCACGGATAAACCAAAGCAGCTCTTCAACAACCCTGCATACAAACCCTAAACCCTAAACCCTAAACCCTAAACCCTAAACCCTAAACCCTAATAGCTTCAACCCTTCAACCCAACATCATCTGCAGCTACATCATTCTCTGTACTTACCACAACTGTTTAAACCTCTAAACATTAGGGTTTACAATCTAGGGTTTACAATCTAGGGTTTAGGGTTTACAATCTAGGGTTTAGGGTTTACAATCTAAGCTTTAGGGTTTACAATCTAG
>OY986949.1:497500-500000 GCA_963920595.1 Eimeria praecox
TAAATATATATATGCACGCATAAAGAGGTAAATATCAGGTATTTTCATGCATATGAATGCACGTGTAATTATAAATAGACATATATATATTCATAGATATGTGTATATATATATATATACGAACAAAATAACCTATGTAGATGTTTTTAAATATTTCTACGAATATCTGTCTCAATAAAGCAACTATCACAACAAGACACAATCTACATAGATCTAAATCTATTCATATATATATATAAACATATATACTAATCTTATATAAATATAAATATACTTGTGTAAAAATTTATACAGTTTCATTCAGCAGGAATATATATATGTATGAAATATATAATAATACATAAATAAGACTGATTAGATACATAGAAGTGAGTAACACACATAAAGTATCCGCGTCTACATACCAAATAAATGCGTAGATTTTTACACACTATGGATATCTGTGTATAAATGTATTGCTCTAAGGAAAAAAGTATAGTTGTTTCATATAAAAGATATTAAGTTCCTTATATTTTATATAAGGATGGGAATATAAATATATATATATAAATATATATAGCACAAAAATAGAAAAATGGCCAAAAGGAACATTTAACTAAAATGAACAGTAAAACCAGAATTAAACAAATGTATATTTAAAAGATAAGAAAAAAATAAATGTGACACATCGAGGTCACAAATTGAAAACAAGAAATTTCCTGATGAACACTGTAATTAAAAATTTTAGATATTAAATAAAAAATCCTAAACAAGAAAACCAGCCAATGAAAAACCAAGCAGAACAAAATCAAATAAACATTCAAGAAACATTTACAAAAAACACTAAAATGAATTAATTAAATCACAAATTAAATTTATTCATGAATAAATATATATAAATAAAAATTGTTAGCAGCCGCGCGAACACGAACTGCTGATCAGAAATTCTGCTGTGGAGCCACCCTCTAGGGGCGGGCCTAGCCAATCACAGGCCGCTGAGTGCAATGCGCTGCTCATAGCTACGACAGGGTGATGCCGGAGCCACCCCGAGCGCCAGCCAAGTAAGTTTAATTAACATGGTAGAGTTGGGCCCTACCCTGGGATGATATGAACGGCGAATAGGTCTTGGGGTGTATAGGCACCTCGTTTTTTTTCGAGGAAAATAAAATGTTGAATTTTTAATTTTTTTGGAATCCATTGGCTTATTTAAGCCCTTTTATACCGTGGAAAAATATTTATTTTTTAAAATTGAATTCATTTTAAACTATTTACACACTCGCAAACATGCCGCGAGCACTGCTCACATACGATTCAGAAAGCACATTGATCTAATACTATTTTGGCTCCTTTTTCATGGTTTTTTTCATGTTTTTACTTAAAATGGAATTTCCAATCAGATTTTATAGTTTATTTTTATTTAGGATGTTTTGTTTTAGTAGATCTTCTTCCCCGGATATACTACACGCTCGGACTTAGAGCGAGAGCAGCAGCAGCAGCAGCAGCAGCAGTAGATGTAGTAAGTGTGCTCTGCTGCTACTAGTATCACAGTCCTAAATCCTTATTAAAACCTTTTTTGGTGTTTATTGAGTTTAATTATTGTTTAGTTTTTCATTTTGTTTATTTGGAAGGATATATCTATCGATTTTAACGCCTTTTAGACCCTTGCTTCCCTCTCGTGTCTACTACACTTAGAGAAGAAAAGTCTCACAGCAGGCATTGAGGCTCATTGAGGTGTAGAGTCAACAGTTTGTACGATTTGTGTATTTATTTATTTTCTTTCTTTAATAGCATATTATTCATCTTTTTCTAAATACGTTAGATGGTTGTTGGGCTCGGAGCCTCCTTCAGCTGCTCTTGCTGCTGCTGCTGCTGCTGTTGTTGCTGCTGCTGTTAAGTAACAGACGACAGACAGCAGCAGCTATTTATCGAGTAGTGTTTCTTGTTCTGTTTGTTGGACGTTGTCTGGGGTATATCAACTGCAGAATTGTTAAAACTGATGTGGAATAGATGTATATATTCATATCCTTTCGGGTTTAATTCAGGTGTATCTACAGTATCTACCTGTTATACTCCTCTATTCCTATGAGGGGGAAGACGCAGCAACGAGATACCTCTCAACTAGCGAAGGGGTTGAGCTTTCGGTCCCCCTGTGCTTCTCCAGAGGGGCCCCGAGTGCCCTCTGGGGGCCCCCCTTTGGGTGGAAGGGGGCCCCCCTGCACATACACCCGAGTTGTGGAGAGCGACGAGCCTCTGTTGCTGAATTGTAGGCTCAAAGGGAAGTCTTCTAAGGGGGCCAGGGACCCCGTAAGGGTGCTGTCTATACACCCGAAGTGGCAGAGACGTTTGCCTTTGTTGCTTCTTCTTACGAGTGTTGGTGCTGTTCTCTTGTTATTTGCTTATTGGTTCTACTCTTTCTTGTCTGTACTTCAAAATAATATAAATAATGCTGCGTCTTCATCTTCTTCTTCTTCTTCTTCTTCTTTAGGACCTTCCAGGGGCCCCATAGGCTTAACATACCCCC
>OY986949.1:505000-515000 GCA_963920595.1 Eimeria praecox
CAGCAGCAGCAGCAGCAGCAACACAGGTTGCTCTGCTGCTGCTGTTGCTGCAGCATGTAGATGCAGCATGCATACACAACGAAAGCCCCTTTGCTGCATGCATGCAGCAATAAGGGAGACGATTACAACACACCTCCTTCTCTACACAGCTTGCATACACATAGAAATATGTTTATACCGACACACAACAATGCATTCTACACACCTGCGCAGACACCGGGGAAGGACGAGCTGCAGCTGCCAACGCTGATGTAGAAACAAATCCTACGCTTTAGAAGATGATTAGTATCACTCTTAAATAAAAAACAGCTAGCTGATCGTCGCCTCTTATCTCGAGGCACCTCGAGCACACAGAAATAAATATATGGGACTGGTGCAGAGACCGACAGAGAGAGAGAGAGAGAGAGAGAGAGAGAGAGAGAGAGAGAGAGACAGAGAGAGAGAGACAGAGAGAGAGAGAGAGAGAGTGGAGGCGCCCGTCTTTGAGTATGCAGCGTACCTTGCCGCACCTCTTGCTGCAGTTTCTGCTATGAGACAATCGCACATGAAGGAGAAATCCAGACTCCTTTTGGATGCATGCGCATGCACTGCAGGCAATTGTTAGGTACAACGTTTACCCTCAGTAGCAAGTGTGAGTGTAAGTAGGATCAGCTGGCGAAGGGACAGGCTACATCTGGGCACCTCGCATCCCTCTTCGCTCAAGCATCGAGAGCCCCCGCGTGCCGCGTGCCTCTGTAACGAGAGGAGCCCTCCATCGTAGCCGAGAAAGGTTCTGAGCTACAACAGAGTCAAACAGCTAAAGAAAGAGTTCGAAAAAAAACGGCTGACATTCTCTCCAGTTTCCACGCCACACTAGTCACAGCGGCTCAAGGTTGTGGGGTTGCTGAGGCCACATGCCGGGCTGTTTATAAGTTGCACCGTACCTTGCTGCAGCTAATGCTGCAAGTCAGCCGCACATACACGCACAACCAATCCATCCCTTTGCTGCATGCACTAACATCGTAGACTGCCGCGATCCTCCATTATCGGCCTGCGTGTAGGTAGAGGTACAAGTAGCAGCACTGCGCAGTGTATGATACAGCCTTGTTGGTAACCTACGAATGAGCAGAAGGAGGGTAGGAGAGGGGGGCTTGAGAGGGGCGAGAGGCCTTTACAAGGAAGGGCGAAACCAGCGTAGTGGAGCAGCGCCATGCGGCGTCTCTGGTGGGCTTCCTTCTAGTCTTCAGTGTCGTTCGTTGCTGATATAGGAGCCAACAACAGCATCACTTGTCTCAGGCACATAGTGCTGTAGCAGCTGCGCCAGATATATGAAAGCCTACCGTTGCTGTGGAGGCAACAGGCCCTCCTGCTGCTTGTGATTGCAGTGGCTGCTACGGGGATTTGCTGCTGCCGCCGCACCTGCTGCAGCAGCAGCCCGTGATGCCTTAGCAGACTGCTTGTTTCTCGTGCTTTATTTCTTGCGTCTCTTGCTGCTACAACTGCTACTGCTGCTACATCTCTGCTCTCTGAGGTATATTCAGAATTACAGCAAAAAGGTCCCCCTGCACTGTCTCTCAGTGTATCGGAAGCGGCGCCTGCTGGCCAGTTGCTGTGAGTTTTGTTGCTCACGCTATGTCTTCTGCAACCAAAGTTGTTGGTGTTGTTGACCCTCGGGCTAGAACGAATCCGCCCTCTCCTCATGCCTCTTTGACAACTCGTCTGGTGCTGCTGGGCTACTGCTGCTACAGCTTCGCTCCTCGGTTTCGGGGCCTCCATGCAATTTCCGCTTCCCTTCTCTTGCTTGGTACTGCAGAGTCTAGCGAACAAGCTAGAAAATCAGAAACTCCTGACACAAAAGATAAACTTTGAGCCTGTTAGCGCTCCCAGCGACTTTCAGGAGGGAGACTGCCGCCTTCCCACTTTGAAAAAAGATTGAGAGAACTGCCCCGATCGAAGCCTCTGCGAGAAATGCCTTTTAAAGGAGACAGCTGTGGGATGAGAGAACGGAGAAATCCAAAGGGGATAAACTAAGAAAGCCTACTCAACTCCCAGCACCACACACAGCTCGCAAGCCTGAGGACTTCATTTTATCACACCACTTCCTCTATTGTGAGCAACTATTTGTACTGTCTTGACAACACCGCTAAAGCTCTACTCTCCGAAATACAGAAAACTGTAGCAAGGCAAGGATAGTACAAGGGGGAGCTCTTCGCCCTACTATGCGTAATCATGCTGTTCGTCGGGTGTTAACTGGATTAGTCTCCTCAAAACTGCGGTGTTCGTAAAATGTTTTCATACATTTCCAACGGCGCCTGCTCATTGTGTTGGATGATCCTGTCTTCTTTGTTTTGGGGAGACCGATCTCATTCCTATCTTAGAGTAGAGGAAGCAAATGCTGATAGGATATCTGAGGTGTGCATTTCTCCGTTGATTCCCCGAACCTACACGCCAGTAGCATCTTTCGGGCGATCTCACATCGCGCCTCCACCGAATCAGTCACAGCATAACTAGGGCTATTGTGTGTTGAACTGTTCAAACGTAAAGCCTACATATCATTATAAAGTGACTCCAGAATTGTAAGCCTATAAGCTTGCCGATTCTCTTGCCCTATCTATAATAAGTGAAGGGTAGTCTCAGAGGCTGTGCCATCAGATAGACGGCTAGTTAAGTAGAATTTCAGTGTAGTGACAGTTACAACGGCAAGCCTGGAAGTTTTGCGGTAGTTGTTCAGTCTTCCCTGCAACATGGTTTGTAGGAAGTTGGTACGTGCACTGTTATTTGTATGCAGGTTGCCTACTAGGGGCAAATATGTATTTAGGTATTTAACGGGTGTTTACACTAGAGTATACGATGCTAGCACGTGTAAGGAAAGGGGGATTGGCTGTTCTTGCGCATGCATCAAAAGGGATATTAGTTTTGCATGCACGCCGGCTTGCTTTGTTGGAGTTGTTGCAGGCAGTCGCGCTGCAGCACATGGCATGCCTACTCCTCTCCCCTCCAGCCCCACGTCCTTGGGCTGCTGTAAGCAGGACATCTGGAAGAGAGAAAGCCAGCTACATCTTCTGCAACTCTTTAGGAGCTTCTGTTTGAGATTTTTTCCAAGTTAAATTCTCAACTCATACCCTTCCCAAGTGTTGTTGTATTTTAGATTGCGATGAGAAGGCATGGATAGCTAGCTCGCCAGGGCAAGTAAGTTCGCTTTGGGTCCTCCGAAGATGTCCCCCGGGGGCTTGCTAAGTGTAAATAGCTAGAGATCACTCCGATTTAAGGGAATATTTTGTTTTGATAAAGTAATGTTTATTATCACAGTAGACAGAAAAGACAGAATAGAATGACTGACGGAGCACTCACACGCACCGACTCTTCTCGCCTGCTATTTATCTTCCTTTCCAATCCTTTGTCAGCCCATCCTATGAGGGGGCTCTGAAACCCACCTTAACTCATTAGGAGAAATGGTTCTGCGATGGGGTTGTCGTGCGGGGGAGGCCTCAAGTTGCGGAGAGCAAGCTGTAGAAAGTTTAGAGAGCTACCGGTTACCGTTTGTACAGCCGGTGGTGGGGCTGAAGCTCACTCTCTGTGGGTTCTGATGTCCCTCGAAACCCCCTTAGTTGTTATATGGAGGGGAGTTATTCATAGTAAGTTGCGCCTTTTCGCTGTAGCTTCAGATATCATATCTACCTCTCAGCCTATGCTGACTGGTGCTAACAATTCCTGAATATAATTCTGAACTTGGATAGTGCAAAGTTCACTCGAGGTGGATTTGCAGGAGCACTTACTACATTCTTTGTGCTCTTCTTTGCTTCGCACGTTGAGTAGAGGCAAGTGCACGTCTTGTATATCTTTGCTGATTCCCCTTCCAGCGTCTCTGAATGTCTTATCCTCCAGTTTAAAACTCTTTTAGTGCTCCTGCAAGCGTTAATTACTATGCCTTGTTTGTTGAAAAAGAAGGAAAGGAGCCCCTCCGTCCCCCTATCAGCCTTTTGAGTGTAGTAGATTCGCGGGTTGCTGTCTATTACGGTTTTTTTTGTCTTGTATTGTCTTGTATTGAAGGGGCAGGCATTCGGCTTCCCAATCCAATCCCCACAGTGTGTATGTGAGGGTGTTTTTCAACTCCTCCTTTTTTCTTTCTTAGCTAGGGTGGAGGGACTGGCGTTTGTCATCTCTATTTTAATGAGAGGGTGTTTCATTATTTCTGTTAGTTCGACCCTCTCCCACCCTTGAGGTCCCTACTCACAGCCCCCAACCGACTCCGTCTCTCTGGGGATATCCCTGCAATGAACCATTGATATGCAACTCCTGAGTCCGCTGTTGGACTTCTGCTAATCACACGCTGAAGCCTCTCGATAGAGCGCTCTATCCACAGCTTCTATTGCTTGGGCTTCTTCAGATCTGTCATAGCCTGTTCCCCTGCTTACCTAATAACAAATCTACATTGTGGCGCCTATCGAAAGGCTTCTACACTCCGACTGTATTTCGGAAAAGCTGTGCCCTTGCATAGATATAACTACCATTGCTGTACTTGTGTGTATAACATGGAAGATGCAAAAGAACAACTGCAGCTCTTTAGAATCAATTACGAGGCGAAACTACAAATGAAGGGAAGCCAAAAACTCCCTCACTGTCCCTGCGTTGGTAGGGGCGCTCGTCCCTTTTTGATTGTGTGCAAAGGCAGAGGCATTCTTCAAGAATGACGTATGCAGCAAACAAATCTTCAGCTGGATAGATTTGGCTATTACGCCAATTCCAACGCGAGGAGGCATCAAGGTGGGGACTCCCTCTTTGCTGGGGGGGCGGGGGGGGGGGGGGGGGGAGGGGGCAGATCCTTGAGCGAGCTTTGTTAAGTAGAAGAAGAAAGTAGGTGGATTTTCTCCAAACATCTCAGGGAGAATATCTGAAAAGTGTCTCTTCTATTTTTGAAGGGGAGTCTTCACTACTAATCACTGCTATGTACTGGGCTGGCTAACTGTGCCGGTGGGATTTACAACTCATTCCCGCTCCTCTTAACCATGGGATGTTTTCAAATACAATGAGAGTCTGTGGCCACAGCCGCTGACGAAAGAAGACTAAAAATGTTTAAGAGAAAGGCTACACCTAAAAGAGTAGACCTCCACTCCACCACCAGCCCCGTGCCGTCGGTTCAGCAGGACAAGTGCTTGGGGCTGGTGGGGAGGCCGTGGCCTGCCATTAGCTGCAGCTCTTCTTGCTGCAGTTCCTGCTACAACGCAAATAACAAATGAAAGACTTCCTCTAATCCTTTCTCTACTTGTGGTGTATTAACGTCTTAGACAATCGAGAAGCACTTTCTCGTATCTCTGTAGTCTATCTGAGCTCACGTAGATATCCCACATCTAAACCAATTTGCTTCATACTAGGCTTGTAGCTGTAGCTGCAATAGAAACAATATTGTTAATGCAGGGGTATCTCCTTAGAAAGCTCCTAAGCATCATATTACAATATATGGGTTTCATGATTGTAGATAACAAATTAGAGGAGCACTCTTAGGTGTCCGCAGGATGTTGATAGTCGTATCTCTACGTATCCACAAGCCAACTATGGAAGAGCAAGTAAGTGTTGAACCGCCAGATACACCGCAGTTTATGATGCTACTGCATGCAGCAAAGAGTTGGATTGGGTGTACGTGCATGCGGGGGTGTCTTGCTGCTGTCTAGCTGCAGCAAGGTGCTCTGCAGCCCCCCAGAACAGCCCGAGGCGTCTCCCCATCAGCCCCACACCCTTGATCCGATATGACCAGGAGACTTTGAGGCTAGTTAAGTAGCCAGCTACATTGTTTTCAAACTCTTTCTCTGAATCTCTTTCTTTGATTCCTTCATCATATTGCAGCTCGTGACGGCTCTCTCTCAGCTAATACCGAAGGCCCTCACTACTACCCTTGAGATGTATACAGACAACGTTGTTAAATACATACATGCTCATAAACAGCGAGATCATAAACAAGAAGATATATAAATAGTAGTAGTAGCATCTCACAGATTATGGTGAGAGGCTAGGAGACTTAGTTAGGGCTCCACGAGTTGCAGGGGAAGTAGCTTTCGGCGCCCCCTTAAGGAGGATTCGTGCTCCTCAGATATACATGATAGAAGTATTTAAAATATGTTTGTTTTTATAATAATACAAATAAACAAAAGAAATAAAAAATTGATGCTGCAGATCGATAATAGAAGGAGAGAGGAAGAGAGAGAGAGAGAGAGAGGGAAGGACAGAGAGACGCTGAGGTTGAGCCTGCAGCTGATATGGGGTCTGAAGGGGGCTTGTCTCTACAGGAATAATTAAATAAAATTTATATTTAAATATTTAAATAATTTATTTTAATCGAGAAGAAGTAGAAAAAGAAGAAGACAAATAAACAGAAGCCAGGCGCAGGTGCCCTCCTCTCTCGGTTCTGGGGTGTATGCACAGACACCACGTGCGATGCTGCTGCAGATATTGTATATATAATTTGTTTTTATATGAAAATACTATTTAAACAGGTTTTAAAAATATTATTAACATAAATTTAAAGATATATTTTCTATAATGAATAATACAAATACCCTACATTAGAGTGCGAAGCGCCGGCGACGTGCTGCTCCTGCTGCTGCTGCTGCTGCTGCTGCTGCTGCTGCTGCTGCTGCTGCTGCTGCAGTGCGATGGCAGCAAACTGAAGAAGAACTACAGCAGCTATGCGCTTCCTTCGTCAATAAAATAATATTTATATATTATTTTTTTGGTTTGTTTGGTGTTTTTAGGGTTTTAAACATGCAATTTATTTCCTCTCACAGCAGCAGCAGCAGCAGCAGCAGCAGCAGCAGCAGCAGCAGCAGCAGCAGCAGCAGCAGCAGCAGTTGCCTCTCCCCGGCGTCTCCCTCGTGCTCTGTTTGCTGTCTTGCTGCTATAGAGGCTTTCAATTGTCTCTTCTAAATACATTTTCCTGTTTTTCTGTATTTCTTGCAGTTTAATATATTTATTAAACACGTTAAGATACTCTCATCATACACTCGGCTCCTGCTGCTGCAGCTGCAGCAGCGTAGGATGCCTCTGCTTCTTCGGGCAGCAGCAGCAGCAGCAGCAGCAGCAGCAGCAGCAGCAGCAACAGCAACAGCAACAGCAGCAGCAACAGCAGCAGCTGCAGCTTCTTCTATATGAAGATTGCTTTTAATTTATATTTATATTCTATTTAGATCTAAATATATACAAACAAACTCCTTCTAAACATCATACAAAACCCTCCTCAACAACATCTTTCAGGTGTATAGGCAGCTCCGTGACCAATGGTCACATCGGTCTCCTGCTGCTCCTTGAGGTGTATGTACACCTCAGATAATTACGCAGCGAAAGAATATTTTCTTCTGTCTCTTCTTCTTCTAGAATTCACAATACTTACATAATTCTACAAACCCCACAAACGGGCTTGCGTCGCAGCAACAGCAGCAGCAACAGCAGCAGCAACAACAGCAGCAACAGCAGCAGCAGCAGCAGCAGGCAGTGTCTCGACAGCAACTGTGGGGTATTTAACTTTTCTTTTTTTTGTATTTCTTTCTCTACTAAATTTATAATTGAATGCAGCAAATTTGGTTGTTCTAACCTCTCGCCTTCTTGCGTCGCTGCTGCTGCTGCTGCTGCTGCTGCTGCTGCTGCTATTGCTGCTGCTGCTGCTGCTGCTGCTGCTGGAGTGTATATCTACTTGGATTCTATCGCATTTATAAATGAGTTGATGGTAATTGGCTTCTCTTATTATATTTAAACTTCTTCTCTTTGTGTCTTATGTTTGTTTCTGTCTCTCTGTCTCTCTCTTCCTCTTGTCTCTTGTTTTTCGGTTTTCGTTGACTCGCACTGTCTGTCTCTCTGTCTGTCTCTGTCTCTCTCTGTCTCTGTCTCTGCCTCTGTCTCTCTCTGTCTCTGTCTGTCTCTCTATCTGTCTCTATCTGCATCTGTCTGTCGCTCTGTCTCTGTCTCTCTCTGTCTCTCTCTGTCTCTCCGTCTGTCTCTGTCTCTCTCTGTCTCTCTCTGTCTCTCTCTGTCTCTCTACCTATCCTTATTTACCTACTGTCTCCTATTTATGAAGTAGACAGTACAGCTGAGGTGTATATACACTGCAGCAGCAGCAGCCTCCCATAGAATCTCTGGGCTCGTATCTGCTTCGGAGCAGCAGCAGCAGCAGCAGCAGCACGGAGCAGCAGCAGCAGCAGCAGCACGGAGGAGCAGCAGCAGCAGCAGCAGCAGCGGTTGTAGTAGCAGCACCAACCAACGCGGCTGTTGCTGCCGTTCCTGATCCTGCGGCTTCTACTGTTCCTGCTTGCTGCTGCTGCTGCTGCTGGCGTTGCTGCTGCTGCTGCTGCTGCTGCTGCTGCTGCTGGCGTTGCTGCTGCTGCTGCTGCTGCTTCAGTGAATTATGGCCTCCGCCTCTCCTAGAAGCTATGAGGCTGCAGGGGGTGTGTTGGTGCTGCAGCAGCAGATAGATGCGGCAGCAGGCAGCAGCAGCAGCAGCAGCAGGGCAGATAAGAAGAGAAAGCGTTCTTCTTCTTCTTCAACAGCAACAGCAGCAGCAGCAGCAGCTGCAGCAGCAGCAGCAGCAGCTGCTGCTGCTGCAGGGCGACGCCGTTGGCAGACAAAGTTTGCTGCTGAGAGAAGGGAGGCGCTAGTGAAGCCGAGGAAGCTACCTGGAGGGGCAGCAGCAGCAGCAGCAGCAGCAGCAGCAGCAGCTCCTGCTGCTGCTGCTGCTGCTGTTCAAGATGCTGATGCTGATGCAGTGGAAGACGAGGAAGAGCAGCAGCAGCAGCAGCAGCAGCAGCAACGGCTGCTGCTGCCGCCCGCAGCAGGAGACCGGCTCGTGGAGGTCTGCTCTTCAGCAGCAGCAGGAAGAGAAGCAACAGCAACAGCAGCAGCAACAGCAGCAGCAACAGCAGCAGCAGGAATAGCAGTGCCAGGGGAGAATACAGCTCGGCCAGAAGCAGCAACTGTAGCAGCTGCAACAGCAACAGCAGCAGCAGCAGCAGCAGCAACAGCACACTCACTAGAAACCCCGGCGACAGCAAGTGAAGCACGGGGACAAACAGCAGCAGCAGCAGCAGCAGCAGCAGCAACAGCAGCAACTGCTGCTTCTGCTCTGAAGGGGAGCTGCGAAGGGGAGGCTGCTGCTGCGTTGGGCGTCAAGTCGACGCTGCAACAGCAGCAGCTGCAGCAGCAGCTGAAGCAGCAGCAACAGCAGCAGCAACAGCAGCAGCAACTCCAGCAGCAGCACCTGCAGCAGCAATTGCGGCAGAAACAGCTACAGCTGCAACAGCTGCAGCGGCAGCAGCTGCAGCAGCTCCAGCAGCAACAGCTACAGCTGCAGCAACCGCAGCGCCAGCAGCTGCAACAGCAACAGCTGCAGCAGCAGCAGCTGCAGCAGCAACAGCAGCAGCAGCAGCAGCTGCAGCAGCTACAGCAGCAACGATTGCACCGGGATCAGCAGCTGCAGCAGCAGCAGCAAATTCAGGGGCAGCAGCAAGTGCTGGAGCAGCAGCAACAGCAGCAGCAGCAACAGCAGCAGCAGCAGCAGCAGGTGCAGCAGCAGCAGGAGGTGCAGCAGCAGCAGCAGCAGCAACTGCAGCAGCAGCAACTGCAACAGCAGGCGCAGCATCAGCATCAGCGACTGCTGCAGCAGCAAATGTTGCAACGCCAACAGCAACATCACCAGCAGCAGCAACAGCAACAGCAGCAGCAGCAGCAGCAGCAACAGCAGCAGCAGCAGCAGCAGCAGCAGCGGCTGCTGTGTTCTGTCAGACTTTCTCTTAGCTGCACAGCAGCAGCAGAAGCAGCACCGCAAGCTGTAAGACCAGAAGCAGCAGGAAGAGGGTGGGCGTGGGGTTGGCGCTGTCCTGCTGCTGCTGGCTGCTGTGCTGCTGCTGCTGCTGCTGCTGCTGCTGCTGGTTGCTGCGGTGCTGCAGCAGCAGCTGCTGCTGCTGGATGCTGCGGTGCTGCTGCAGCTTGCTGCTTCCCGCGGCTGCCTCATCTCTCTTGCGGCCACTGTATTCGCAGCTGC
>OY986949.1:520000-522500 GCA_963920595.1 Eimeria praecox
AGCAGCAGCAGCAGCAGCAGCAGCAACTGCAGCAGCAGCAAGTGGCAGCAGGGGGACTGTTGAGGCACTCACGTAAATCCCTTGCTGCAGCAGCAGCTGCAGCTGCAGCAGCAGCAGCAGCAGCTGAACTGCAGCAGCAGCTGCTGAACTGCAGAAACAGCAACTGCAGCAGCAGCAACAGCAGCACCAGCAACTGCAGCAGCAACTGAACTGCAGCAGCAGCAACAGCAGCAGCAGCAACAGCAGCAGCAGCAACTGAACTGCAGCAGCAGCAACTGCAGCAGCAGCAACAGCAGCAGCTGCAGCTGCAGCAGCAGCAACAGCAGCAGCAGCTGAACTGCAGCAGCAGCAGCTGAACTGCAGCAGCAGCAGCTGAACTGCAGCAGCAGCAACAGCAGCAGCAGCAACTGAACTGCAGCAGCAACTGCAGCAGCAGCAACTGAACTGCAGCAGCAACTGCAGCAGTAGCAACAGCAGCAGCAGCAACAGCAGCAGCAGCAACAGCAGCAGCAGCAACTGCAGCAGCAGCAACTGCAGCAGCAGCAACTGCAGCAGCAACAGCAGCACGTTTTTTACTGTTTTGCTGCTGCGACATCAGCCCGCCCTGCAGCAACAGCAGCAGCAGCAACAGCTGCAGCTGATGTTCCTGTTGCTGCTGTTGCTGCTGCTCAGAGGCAGCAGCAGCAGCAGCAACAGCAACAACAGCAGCAAAGGCTGCGGGTGTATGAGTAGGCTGTGCTGCTGAGCTTGTTATCCAAGCAGCAGCAGCAGCAGCAGCAGCAGCAGCAGCAGCAACAGCAACAGCAACAGCAACAGCAGCATTGTTTTAATAAACAGGGTATGCTGTTTTTGTTTATCTGCTTTCTTTTGTTTCTTATCTGTTGCTGCTGCTGCTGCTGAGTCTTCGTATCTAGCAGCAGCAGCAGCAGCAGCAGTAGTAGTAGTAGTAGTAGTAGTAGTAGCAGCAGCAGCAGCGGTAGGAACAGCAGCAATATAGCAGCAATAGCAACAAGAGAAACAGCAGCAGCAACAGCAGCAGCAATAGAAGCAGCAGCAGCAACAGCCAAAGCAGCAGCAACAGCAGCAGTAGCGACAATAGCAGCAGCAGCAGTAGCAGTAGCAGCAGCAATAGCAGCAGCGGCAGTAGCAGCAGCAATAGAAGCAGCAGCAGCAACAACAGCAGCAATAGCAGCAGCAGTAGCAGCAGCAATAGCAGCAGCAGCAGTAGTAGCAATAGCAGCAGCAGTAGCAGAAGCAATAGCGGCAGCAATAGCAGCAGCAGTAGCAGCAGCAACTGCAACAGCAGCAGCAACTGCAACAGCAGCAGCAACTGCAACAGCAGCAGCAACTGCAGTAGCAGCAACAACTCTAGGAGTACTAGCAACTGTAGCAGCAGCAGCAGCAGCAGCGCGAATAGCAGCAGCAGCAGCAGCAGTAGCAACAGCAGTAGCAGCAGCAATAGCAGCAGCAGCAGCAGCAGTTCCTGCTGCTGTTGCTTGAGTTGCTGCAGAAAGACAGTTATGATAGGAGGAGGGTCTTTCTCTTCATCTCTCTTTTATTTTCTTATTTTAATATAATTTTAATTTAATTTAATTTAATTTAATTTAATTTAATTTGTTTGTATTTTTATTCAAAGGCTGAGGCGACAGAGTTTGTTGCTTTCTTCTAAATTATTTTTATTTTTATTTTTATTTTTATTTTTATTTTTATTTTATTTTATTTACTTACTTTCGATTGTTTATATATAACTTTCTTATATTTCTTTCAAATTATTTTTTTGTTTTTATTGTTTTTTTTAATTTTTTTTAATTATTTTAATTTTAAAATATCAATTTAATTATTTAAATTTTATATTTATATATTTTTAAGTTTATTTATTTCTTTTCTGTACATTCAAGGGAAGGGGGGGAGGTGGGGCTTGACAGAGGAAGTATGGTTTCAATATATTTGGGGGGCTTGAGGGGTTAGTTGTATCATTCTGTTGCAAATTTGATATTAAAATGAACAGAAAATTCAAATTAATTCAGAAATAAACGAAAAAATAAGAAAAAATGAAGAAAAAAGTAAAAAAATACAGAAAAATACGATGAGATGAATGTATAACAGCGAGGTGTCTGTACACCTGAGAACAAATAAACATTATATATAAATATAAATAAATATATATATATATATATATATATATAAATCTCATTTAAGTTGGTTTCTGCATGTATTTAATTCATTTTAAACGTTAAATATAAATAAAATATATTTATTTATCTATTTATTTTAATTTTAAAACAATAAAATACATTTTATTGAAGTATTATTTAATTGCTTACTGTAGGCGTCGTCTGCAGTGTATATATATATATTATATACATAGTAGTGATGTTCTATGGGGCTCATCTAGTGTCGATTTTTATTATTTTTTTTTAATTTATGGGATAAAAATACTTAAAATATTAAATTAATATAAATTTAATGTTTATATTTTAAAAAATAACGTAATAAACAT
>OY986949.1:527500-530000 GCA_963920595.1 Eimeria praecox
TGCTGCTGCTGCTGCTGCCACATTTTGCTGCTGCTGCTGCTGCTGAATGAGATGCTTCTTCTTCTTCTTCTGCTTCATGATGTTTGCTGCTGTTGCTGCTGCTGCTGTTGCTGCTGTTGCTGCTGTTGCTGCTGCTGCTGCTGCTGCAGCAAGAAGGATAAAGACAGCGGCAGTAGGCTTGCGATGGAGAGACAGACATACGGTAAGACATCAACTAAATTAAATAAATAAATAAATTAAATAATAAATTAAATAAATAAATAAATAAATAAATTAAATAAATAAATGAATAGATAAATAAATAAATAAATAAATAAATAAATAAATAAATAAATAATATCGGAGAGAAGACAGCGAGAGAACAGTAGATAAATACAATTAAACAAATAAATAAAAGCAAATAAATAAAAACAAACAAATAAAAACAAATAAATAAAAACAAACAAATACAAACAAATAAATACAAACAAATAAATAAAAGCAAATAAATAAAAACAAATAAATAAAAACAAATAAATAAAAACAAATAAAAATATATTTTATATTTCTCTATCTTAGGGGCCGACTCCGAGCTAGAAAGCTCAGAAGATGAAGCAGCAGCAGCAGCAGACAGCAGCAGCAGCAGCAGCAGCAGCAGCAGCAGCAGCAGCAGCAGCAGCAGCAGCAGCAGCACAGCAGCAGCAGCAGCAAAAGGCAGCAGCTGGTTTTCCTTCTTACCTAGAAAGCTACTAAGGTTAACAGGTTTGTCTTCTTTATTATTTTTATTTGTTTATATTTATTTATATTTATTTATATTTATTTATATTTATATTTATTTTTATTTAAATTATTACAATTATTGTATTCTTTATTATTTATATTTATTTATATTTATTTATATATATATTTATTTTTATTTAAATTATTATAATTATTATATTATTATAATTATAATTAATATATTATTATTATAATACTATTATTTTAATTATATTGCTATTATTGTATTATTGTTGTTAGTGTATATATATATGTATATATATATATATATATATGTATATATATATATATATGTGTTAGTATATTATTTTTATTTTTATTTATATTTTCTGTTAAATTATTTATTTTTCTACTAAATTAAATTAAATTAAATTAACAAACTAAACTAAAATAAACTAAATAAATAAAATAAATAAAATAAATAAAATAAATAAAATAAAATAAATAAAATAAATAAAATAAATAAAATAAATAAAATATTTGTTTGTTTTTCAGGTAGCTATCGCTTAGATCCCGCAGATATTGAGGAGGTGCTTCCTTACTTCAGGAAGCAGTTTGCGTGTATGTATAATAATAAATTAATTAAATTAAATTAAATTAAATTAAATTAAATTAAATTAATTAAATTAAATTAAATTAAATTAAATTAAATTAAATTAAATTTATTAAATTAAAACAAAATCAAAATACAATTTATATCAAACAAACTCAAACTCCAATAAATAAACTAAAACAAAATAAAACAAAATAAAATAAAATAAAATAAAATAAAATAAAACAAAGTAAAATAAAACAAAACAAAATAAAACAAAATAAAATAAAATAAAATAAAATAAATAAATAAATAAATAATGTTTGCTGCAGCCAAGAACGTGTCAGAGGAGGTTTTAGATTTATTAATGTTGAGTATACAGCGTAAATTATTGGGAATAAATACAAATATTATATCTACTAATAAAATTATTATAAATACATTGAAAGATACAATATTTAAAATTATGACGCCGAAGAGGTTAGATATATTAGAGTTATTATTTATTTATATTTATTTATTTATATTTATTTATATTTATTTATTTATTTTTATTTATTTATATTTATTTATTTATATTTATCTATTTATATTTGTATTTATATTTATATCTATGTATTTATATTTATATTTTTATTTATGTATTTATATTTATATTTGGATTTATATTTATATTTATGTTAGATATATTATATTTATCATTTTATTCTGTTTATATATTTATATTTATTTATTTATATTTATATCCATATATATATATATATATATATATATATATATATATATATATATATATATATATATATATATATATCTTGCTGCTGCTGCTTCCGCTGTTGCTTCTGCTGCTGCTGCTTCTGCTGCTGCTGCTGCTGCTGCGGCTGCTTCTGCTTCTGCTGCTTCTGCTGCTGCTGCTGCTTCTGCTGCTGCTGCTGCTGTTGCTTCTGCTGCTGCTGCTTCTGCTGCTGCTGCTGCTGCTGCGGCTGCTTCTGCTGCTGCTGCTGCTGTTTTTGCTGCTGCTGCAGCAGCAACTGCAGCAGCACATACCTGTCTATCTCCTTCTCTTCTCCTTTTCTTTATTATTATTCTTATTAATTATTATTTATGAATTATTATTATATAGTATTTATTATTTATTATTTATTATTTATTATTTATTATTTATTATTTATTATTTATTATTATTATTTATTATTATTAATTATTTAT
>OY986949.1:542500-545000 GCA_963920595.1 Eimeria praecox
GCAGCAACAGCAGCAGCAGCAGCAACAGCAGCAACAGCAGCAGCAGCAGCAGCAGCAGGTCGTGTGTCTCGTTCGCGCGGCAATAGAAATAAAAGAATCGAAGATATGGATGATGAAGCATTGGATCTGCTGCTGCTGCAGCAGCAGCAGCAGCAGCAGCAGCAAACAGCAGCAGCAAATATCTGCTCTTTTAAAACCTGTCATAAAGATTTAAATATGCTTGGAGGTATTTGCTGCTGCTGCTGCTGCTGCTGCAAGAAAAACTTCTGTCTGCAGCACGCACTACCAGAGATACATGGATGTGGGGAAGCAGCAGCAGCAGCAGCAAAGAAAGCCTTTCGTGCTGCTGCTGCTGCTGCTGCTGCTGCTAGAAACACCAGCAGCAGCAGCAGCAGCAGCAGCAGCAGCAGCAGCAGCAGCAGCAGCAGCAGCAATAAGCTGCAGCAGCAGCGGGCTTTAAGAAAAACAATTGAAGAAAAAATTAAACAAAGACAAAGACAAATAGATAAAGATAAAAAAAAATAAATAAAATATATAATGCTATCTAATCTAGCTAGCTAGCTAGCTAGCTAGCTAGCTAGCTAGCTAGCTGGCTGTCTGTCTGTCTGGCTAGCTAGCTAGTTGGCTGTGTGTCTGGCTGGCTAGCTAGCTAGTTGGCCGTGTATCTGGCTAGCTAGCTAGCTAGCTGGCTAGCTAGCTATGTTACTAGCTAGCTAGCTAGCTAGCTAGCTATGTTACTGGCTAGCCAGCTATGTTACTAGCTAGCTAGCTAACTGGCTAGCTAGCTAGCTAGCTAGCTAGCTAGCTATGTTGCTGTCTATCTATCTAGCTGTCTAGGTAGCTGTATGCCTTGCTGGGGCGGCTGCCTAAGTTAGGGAGTCCGCCTACGCATACTCAAACAGCAGCAGCAGCAGCAACAGCAGCAGCAGCAGCAACAGCAACAGCAGCAGCAACAGCAGCAGCAGCAGCAACAGCAGCAGCAGCAACAGCAGCAACAGCAGCAGCAGCAGCAACAGCAGCAGCAGCAGCAACAGCAGCAGGAAACTGCAGCATTTGTTTGCATGTTTCTCTCGAAGGCGTGTGATGAGCGGATTCTGTGCTGCTGCTGCTGCTGCTGCTGCAGCTGCTGCTGTTGCTGCTGCAGTTGCTGCTGCTGCTGCTGCTGCAGCAGCAGCTGCTGCTGCAGCTGCCGGTTGTTATGGTTTTGTCTCTGTTTAGCGCGAGGGAGTTATGTATTTATTTTCTTCTTTTTTTCTAATTATACAACAAATAAAAGAAAACAGCTTTAACTGTATATGCTGCTGACGCATGCAGCAGCAGCAGCAGCAGCAGCAGCAACAGCAGCAGCAGCAGCAACAGCAGCAGCAACTGCAGCAGCAACGGCAACAGCAGCAGCCGCTGCTGCTGCTGCAGCTCATAAACTTAAATTTTTTTTTCTGTATTTAATTTTATTTGTTTTTATTTTGAAGATTTAGATAATAATGTAGAGCGAAAATATATTTAAGGAGGAGTTAGTATATTATATATAACTATCTTTATTTTATATTATATTATATTATATTATTTTATTTTACTTTATTTTATTTATTTTATATTTTATTTTATTGTATTTTATTTTATTTTATTTTATTTTGTTTTATTTTATTTTATTTTATTTTATCTAATATTTAATTATTTTATTTTATTTTGTTGTATTTTGTTTTATCTTTATTTTATTTTATTTTATTTTATTTTATTTTTTATTTTTATTTTATTTTGATTTAATATTAATTTTTTTGTTTTAGTTTGTATAATTAATTTATTGAGTTTATTTTAATTATTGTTTGTTGTTTATTTGATATTAAATTAAATTTAATTAATTAAATTTATTATTTTATATTAATTAATTAATTAATTAATTTAATTATTTTATTTTATTTTATTATCAAATATTATCTTATATTTAATTTAAATATTGCTTCTGAAACGGCAACGACAGAATCGATTATCCTATTTACTATTACTACTTATTTGATGCTGCTGCTGCTGCTGCTGCTGCTGCTGCTGCTTGCTGCTGCTACTGCTGCTGCTGCTGCTGCTTGCTCGTAGTTGCTGCTGCTTGCTGCTGCTGGTGGCTGCTGCTGCTGCTACTGCTTGCTGCAGCTGCTGCTACTGCTTGCTGCTGCTTGCTGCTGTTGCTGCTGCTTGCTGCTGCTGCTTGCTGCTGCTGCTGCTACTGCTTGCTGCTGCTGCTGCTACTGCTTGCTGCTACTGCTTGTTGCTGCTGGTTGCGTGTAGGTGTTTGCTTTTGATTTCGTCTCCTGCCTTAAATAAGTTTAATGTATCTAAAACAATTTAAATTAAAATATAAATAAAATAAAAACAATAAATAAATAAATTTATTGTTTATATATATAACTCTTATATATTCGTTCTTATACTATATCGTTTGTTTTATCTTATATTGAAGCCAGCAACCCCGATGATAGAGGAGGTGTTGGGGAGATATTTCTTGCAATTT
>OY986949.1:552500-555000 GCA_963920595.1 Eimeria praecox
TAATTTAATTAATTATATTAATATTAATTATATTTATATTAATTATAATAATAATAATAATTATTATTGTTATAATAATAATAGTAGTAGGAATGATATAGACTGTTCTTATTGTTTATGTCGGAGAGAGAATGAGTAAGTTAGTATAATTTAATTAATTATATTAATATTAATTATATTTTAATTAATTATATTAATTATATTAATTATAATAATAATTATTATTGCTATAATATAATAATAATAATAATAGTAATGATATGGACTGTTCTTATTGTTTATGTTGGAGAGAGGATGAGTAAGTTAGTATAATTTAATTAATTATATTTATATTAATTATATTTTAATTAATTATATTAATTATATTAATTATAATAATAATTATTATTGTTATAATATAATAATAATAATAATAGTGATGATATAGACTGTTCTTATTGTTTATGTTGGAGAGAGAATGAGTAAGTTAGTATAATTTAATTAATTATATTTATATTAATTATATTTTAATTAATTATATTAATTATATTAATTATAATAATAATTATTATTGTTATAATATAATAATAATAATAATAGTAATGATATAGACTGTTCTTATTGTTTATGTTGGAGAGAGAATGAGTAAGTTAGTATAATTTAATTAATTATATTTATATTAATTATATTTTAATTAATTATATTAATTATATTAATTATAATAATAATTATTATTGTTATAATATAATAATAATAATAATAGTAATGATATAGACTGTTCTTATTGTTTATGTCGGAGAGAGAATGAGTAAGTTAGTATAATTTAATTAATTATATTAATATTAATTATATTTTAATTAATTATATTAATTATAATAATAATTATTGTTGTTATATAATAATAATAATAATAGTAATGATAGACTGTTCTTATTGTTTATGTCGGAGGGAGAATGAGTAAGTTAGTATAATTTAATTAATTATATTAATTATATTTTAATTAATTATATTAATTATAATAATAATTATTGTTGTTATATAGTAATAATAATAATAGTAATGATAGACTGTTCTTATTGTTTATGTCGGAGAGAGAATGAGTAAGTTAGTATAATTTAATTAATTATATTAGTATTAATTATATTTATATTAATTATAATAATAATTATTATTATTGTTATAATATAATAATAATAATAATAGTAATGATATACACTGTTCTTATTGTTTATGTGGGAGAGAGAATGAGGTAGTCAGTATATTTTAATTAATTATATTTTAATTAATTATATTTTAATTAATTATATTAATATTAATTATAAAAATTAATAATAATAATTATTATTGTTGTTAATAATAATAATAATGATAGACAGTTCTTATTGTTTATGTGGGAGAGAGAATAAGTATAGAATTATATTTTAATTAGTTATATTAATATTAATATTAATTATTAATTATAGTAATTAATAATAATATTAATAATAATAATAATTATTATTATATTATAATAATAATAAATAAATAATAATAATAATTATTATATAATAAATAATAATAAATAATAATAATAATAAGAATAGACAGTTTTTATTTTTTATGTGGGAGAGAGAATAAGTAGGAAATTATGTTTTAGTTAATTATAATAATATTAATTATATCCATAATATTTTAGTAATATTAATAATATTAATAATAATAATAATAATAATAGTGATAATAATAATAATAATAATAATAATAATAATAATGCTGATGCTGCTGCTGCTGCTGCTGCTGCTTTGTTTTTATTTATTATGTATTATTTATATATTATTATTATTCATTATTAATCATTAATTATTATTAATTATTATCTATTAATTATTAATTATTATTTATTAATTATTAAATATTAATTATTAATTATTTAATTATTAATTATTAATTATTTATTATTTATTATTTATTATTTATTATCTATTATTTATTATTTATTATTTATTACTTATTATTTATTATTTATTATTTATTATTATTATTTATTATTTATTATTTATTATTTATTAATTATTATATATTATTTATTATTATTTACTATTATTTATTATTTATTGTTTATTATTTGTTATTCTTGTTTATTTATTTTTATCTTCTTACAAATCTGTATTTCTTATCTTTTTTATTTATAAATTAAATAATATATTCTACTTGTATGCATCTAAGAATAATATATATTTGAATATTAAATAAGTATGAGCATAGAAATACATATAAATAAATAAATAAATAAATAGATAAATAAATTTATCTACTTATTATATCTAATTATATTTATCTATGTATGTACCTACGTATATATGTATCTGTATAACTCTGTATATATGTATATACGTATAATTTTTTATATATATTTATGTATTTCGATGCTTGCAATTAATTGTTTAATAAATAATTTAATTAAATAATTAATTAAGTAATTGTACTAGCTAATTAACTAATTAATTAATTAATTAATTAATTAATTAATTAATTAATTAAC